>NW_004624799.1:8890937-8903498 GCF_000247695.1 Heterocephalus glaber | reverse complement strand
TCAAGAGCAGAGGAAAAGATAATGTTTTCAACAAATGGTACTAGAACACCTAGTATCCATATGTAAAAAATTAACCTCAACCTTTTATTTTCATACATAAAAATAATGAAAGGATCTATGAACCTAAATATGAAAGCCTAAAAGTATAAAACTTTAAGAAGAAATTGTAAGGGAAAATATTTATGAATTTAGGGTAGGCAAGAATTTCCTAGGATACAAAAAACAATGTATAAAAGAAAAAATTGATAAATGAGATTCCATCAAAATTTAGAACTTAAACAGACATTCTTAAGAGAATGACAAATAGTCCTTAACCAGAATATATTTATAATACATATAACCTATGACCAGAATATATAAAGAACTCTTACAGCTCATTAATAGGCAACCCAATTAAAAAGTAGACACAAGTAGAAGATAAATAGCCAGTACAGCACAAAGAAAGGTGTGCAGCTCTAGAATCAGAAAAATACTAATCAGTACAATAACAAGATCATATTTTACACTCATTAGGGAGATTAAATTAAAGGTTTTAAAAGAAGAAATGTCAGCTTAGGTGTGAACCAGTTAACTTCCTAATACTGCTAATGTGAATGTAAAATGATAAAACCATTTTGGAAAAACAATATAAAAATTTCTTGTATTGCTGTTAAGAACCAACAGTTCTGTTCTTAAGTTTTTACTTAAGAGAAATGAAAACACATGTTCACAATAGATTTGTATATACAGGTTGACTGTCTCTTATCTGAAATTCTTGGGCCAGAAGTGTTTCAGATTTTCAAATCCACTTGATCTGCAAAGAGGATAGCTACTCCTGCTTTTTTTTCAGGTTCTTATCACACGGAGTATTGTTTTCCACCCTTTAACTTTCAGTCTATGAGTTTCTTTTTAAATTAAGTGTGTTTCTTGTATGCAGCATTGTGTTGGATCATGCTTCTTGACCCATTCTTCCAGTCTATTTCTTTTGATTGGTGAATGAGACCATTAACATTGATAGTTATAACTGATACATATTGACTTATCATTGTCATGATTTTTTCTTTTGGTTGGATTCTTCCTCTTTGCGTTCAATTTCTTTTCATGCCTGATGGATTCATTCTGCTGGGCTTCTTGGGGTTGTGATCCCCTTTGTCTTTTCCTAGGATGTTGTTTAAAATTTTTGGGCGTGCTGGTTTGGTATTCATGAAATTCCTTAAGGTTCTCTTTGTCATGAAAGTTTCTTATTTCACCATCAATTTGAAAGATAGTTTTGCAGGGTACATCAGTCTGGGTTGGTGGCTGTTTTTCTTTAGGGCTTGAAATACTTCACTCCAAGCTCTTCTTGCCTTGAGGGATTGTGTTGAGAAGTCTGCTGTGATTCTGATGGGCTTTCCTTTGTATGTGATTTGTTTCTTTTCTCTCACTGCTTGTAGAATTTTATTCTTCTGTTGGGTTTCTGATTAACTATTATATCCCGGTGTGTAGATCTTTTTTTTGTCTAGGCTAGTTGGAGTCCTATATGCCTCACTTATCTGTGTGTCAAGTTGTTTTCCCCTCCTTGGGAAGTTTTCTGCCATCACTTCTGTAAACATTTTTTTTTTATGTCATCTGCACTCTCTCCTGTTTCTTCATTGACTCTGATCAGTCTTATGTTATTCTTCTTTGCATGATCTAGAAGCTGCTGGATTGATTTCTCATGGTCCCTTTTTTTCTTTTCCTGGTCACTAATTGCAGTCTTATCTTCTATATCTGAAATTCTGTTCTCACATTGGGTCATTCTTCTGTGTAGACTTTCAGTGGAGTTTTTAATCTCTTGGAAATCTGTTTTCATCTGTTGTATGGATTCCATTTGTTTCCTATGTTGGGATTCCATGATGTTCCTCAAGTGCTCTATTTTTTAACTGTGTCCTCTCTAGATTTATTAATCATGTCTTGCACTATGGACACAATCTCTGCTGATATGTGAGAAATTATTTCTGATTTCATTTTTTCCAGATCCTTTTTTGTTGCCAGTTCAGGGAGTCATAGTGGTTGAGTATCAGATTATTCCATCTTGTTTCCCTTTGGGGTTTCCTTAGGTGATCTGAAAGTCTGGTTTTGAGACTTATTTATGTGTCTTCTCATTTCAACAGATGCAGCCTGCAGTGCTTTTGATGAGGCAACTTTTTGCTCACCCAGTGGTCTTCAATTCTCAGCAAGCCACAGAGCTGTCTTTTCTCTGCTGCTCACCAGTACACTAATTCCTGGGTTCAGGATCCCTGAGCTGACCTGTTGTCTGGGTGGGCTTCTATCCAAGGCCTGTGTACACTTGGGATAATATCTAGGTGTGCCACTGGCTAGAGCCCCTATGTAACTGTTTTCTGAGAGGGTCTTTGCTGGGGGTTGTGCACCCCAGTTCCTGTCGTGTGAGCAAGCTTCTGGCTAGGGCCTCATCCACTTACTGATGGTATTGGCGTGAACCTCTGGCTGTTACTTGTGGGCCTGTGCAGCTCTTTTCCAGGAAGGCCCTTGGCTTGGGCTGGTGTGCCCCAGAGCCTCTGGGGTCAGGGTGGAGCCCTGGCTGGGATCTGCTTGCAGCTGCTCTGCTCTGGTCCACACAGCTGCTCCCCCAACTAAGGTGGTCTGGTGTGCCTTTATTACAGAGATTTTCTTCACTTTTCTGGTGAGCTTTAATTTTCATCAAGGAGCCTCAGAGAGGCAGGCCCTCTTTCTGTTGTTCACTTCTACTCTATCTTCTCAAGCTCAGAACAATGTCCTTTATGACCCCTGCAACTCTGTGGTGTGGATCCAGGTAATGGCCAAAGGCGTGAGGTGCTGGCTCCCATGCTGCTTACCTCCTCAGCTCTCTGGGAAAGTTCACTATTTTCTTTCCTCTCTCATCTTCATTCTGCTACTGAGTCTGGTGAGTTTTTAATTTTGTCAATTATGAAGCTGAAAACTCCAAAATTTCCATTTGTTCATAGCTTTTATTTCTCTATTGTAACTTTGCTCCTTTGAACATTTTATAACAGTCACTTCAAAATCTTTGCCAAATAATTCCAAAATTTGTATCATCCATCACTGGTATCTATTGATTGTGTCTGCATGCAAATTGAGAATTTCACAGTTCTTTGTATGCTAAATAATTCTAGATTATAACCTGAATATTTAAAACATTACTTTTAGAGCATCTGAGTCTTATTTAAATCTTACAAAAGAATGTTGATATTTTTGTTTTAGGAGGTTCCATTCATAAGAAACAACTCATTTTACATGAGTTGTGTCTCCTGTATCAGTTCAGGTTTCAATGGGGTTCAGTGCTATCCAGATCTGTCCTGATTGTGTCACCCAGTGATGGTCTGGGCTCTAGGAAGAGGTTTCTCTGTTAGCTCAGTTCTCATAATCTTTGGGATGCTAGTTAGGAGTGGATCAACCCATCCATATGTTGGAGTTCAGGCCAGATATTCATAAACAGGCTAATGGGATTCATTTCCTGAGCTCTTCCTTCTCTGCTATTGTAACAGTATTTTCTTTATTTCAGTCCATCACCCAAAAATCACTTACTCTTGTGGTTGAGCCACATCTGGGGCCCAAATGACCAGAGGAGAGGCAGGTTTTAAAAGGGGAGGGATCTTGGAATTACAGATCCATGAAATTAAAAATGAAATCTCCCCTTCCTCTGAACTTTAGTTCTGACAATTTTCCAACCTGATTGTTTTGCTGTTGCCACCACTGTCCATAAGATTGCTTGGTGAATGGAATGAAAGAGAATAGAGAAAAGGAGAGGAAGGGGAATAAAAACAAACAAGTGATTCTCTTACTCCAAGATTTAAGAGTTTTCTTGTCTAGCTTCAAGCCAGAATTAGGACTTCCCCATCTCTTTTTCTATTCCATAGTGCTTATTCCCAGATATTTTTCCATCTTAAAATCTGGCTGGAAACAAAGTCTATGTAAATAGGGAAGGGTGGTAGGGGTGAAGGGCGCATAGGTAATGGGGAAAAAAATAAGAACTAAGATACATCATGTTCAGGTGCAAACACCCAATGATAAATGTAAATGTATTATATACCTAAAATGTACCAATTAATATATAAATTAAAAAATCTGGCTGGAGACACTGAGAAAAAAAAAGTGCCATAAACTCATTGCTAGTTGCTAATATTCCAAATTCAGTTAATTTTTTCCAGTGTCCTTACTACTCCAGGGAGCAGGGCAGTGGCACTATCATTTGAACAGATCAATCAGACACTTTAGTGGCAGGTTGACTTTATTTAGCCTTGTCAACCATTAAAGGAGCAGCAATTCATCCTGACTGCTAACATTTCCTTTGTAAATTGGAGAAAAACAAACCAACTGGGACCCTGGAAGAGCTATTCCCAGAACATATACAGAGAAAGTGGAACCAAATGAGTCAAGAGATGAAAGACGGTGTATGTTGTGGTGTGCTGGCCAGCTTCCGCTCTACTTCAAAATTGAAACACTCACCACCACTACCACTGTCCCATGCTAGATGAGTTGGTAGCTCTCTGCTCTCCCAAATGATTCCCTCTGTAGGCATTTCCCTGGAGAAGAAAGCCAAAGAAATCCACCCTGCCCAAGGCCATATCATATCCTTAGAGTCAGCTTCCATCCAATGACTGATTGAGGTGGAGGTACAAAGCTGGGGCAGTATTAATGCAAGCAAGGACATTTCTGAAGGGTCATCTCAGCTCCAGAGATCCCCTTGGAATAAGCCAAATATTCCGTTTAACTCTTTCCTTTGTCCAATCCTACTTTCTCACAAATTTTGCAGGGCACTCCCCCAGTGAACCATCTGCTCCCAAATTGTCTGAGTTTGCTTCAAATGGACAACCTCAAATACTCACTGGAAGCATGGTGTCCCCTTGTGACTGGAATTGGTTCAGAAAAGGGCACATCCCTCAATTCAGATTAATATGATATGAGGAAACTTGTTCTGGGACCTTCTGGGAAATTTTCCTGGATCTAGAGAAAACTATAGATAAGATAGTCTCTCTTTGAAACTAAACCTGAACAAAGGATCCTGCCATTCCCAATACTACTGACATAAGCATATTTTGACCCCAGAAACAATCAGCCTTATAGCAAAGCATACACTGTGGTTAGCAGAATGCTGAGATGCAAAGCACCTGAGTCCTGATGATACTGCATCACCAGCTCAGCACACCCTGAGGACAACCTCCCTCTTAGATCTCTCCTTATGTGAGCCAGGAAATTCTTCACTATTTAAAGCAGATTGAAGGTTTCTTTTTTGTTTGTTTTTGCTGCCCACATAGCCAACATATGATTGATAGAGATGTACATCTCACTGACTTTCCCCTCTTATACAATTTCTGGAGATTTTCATAAACATTTAAAAGAGAAATGTACAACCTAGACAATTTGCCAAAAGACTGAATTGTAGCTAAGTGCAGGGAGCTTATGGTAAATTTTCTATTCTTTTTTCTCTTCTTTTTATCTTTCTTTCTAAAAAGCAATGATGATATTTCTTTTTTAGAAAAGGAAATAAAATTGTAAAATATATTTTATATACAACAAACAACACTACAGTGATATTTGGAACTGGTTAAGGAAAATTACCTTAAATTCTTTTTTGGGGGGGGGTACTGGGGATCAAACTCAGGACCTTGCACTTGCGAGGAAGGCATGGTGCCACTGAGCTAAATCTCCAACCCCCTTAAATTCTATTTTTAAGATCAAAGTACAATCTAGAACATAAACTTGATATATAATTGGAATTTCTGAAAACTCCTCCTGTAATAAACAGGTGAAGTGAGATACCTGGTAATTGCAAGGGTATTTATATGACCATGGAGGAGGAAGAGAGAGTTTTGCAAAATTGCTTTAGAAAAATGCTGGTAAAACAGGATATAGTTCTAAAAGTGATTCAGTCTGCAACTTAAAGGACAAACAATCAATTATGTCAGCCTAAAAATGCTACTTGACCCTACACATGGTGTCTTAACTCAAACTCTGAAAGTCAAAAAAAAAGTATGATTTTATCAGACCAGTAAAGGAAAATGCTTTCAAGAAGCAAAGAATTCTGCCTTGGGGGGTAGGGGGGAACCAGGCCTTCAAGGATAGACCACAGAACACTCTGCTCTGATTGTAACTATTTAAGAATCTCTTCTTTCTGCTGAATTGATTGTAATTTCTTCCCTAGCACTAGCCATTTAAAACTATTTCTTCAGGCATCTTCATACAAAATCTAATGATTTCATTACTATGGATAACAGGCAAAATTCAAGGCTGAACTTAAGAGATAGGACTTAGTCTAAGTTCAGCCCATTGGCAAGCTGGGTGGCACTGGAGACACATCTCTTGGCCTCCATTTCTTCATCTCTTCTGTCTCCATGATCATAGATTCTTGGAAAAATAAGAGCTGCCTAAATGCCAGGTTGGCTTGTAACAAGGAGAACCCATTTTCTCATGCATCCCACCCATGAAGCATTTCACAACACAATCTCTTACTCAATTTATAGCCAACTGAATTTCATTTTGTTATGACAAAGGTGGAGGCTGAGGTTTCCTCATACTAAAGGCAGAAAAAAACAAACCCACTATCAAGCTCTATTTTACTTTTGGTAACTTGAGATTGCATTCACATAATTAGGGCAAAGGAGAAAAAAATGAATCAAACGCCTGTTTCTTTTACCTTTTTCATTTCAGAAATGGCCCCAGAAGCCGGATATTGTGGCACACACCTGTAGTCCCAGCATTTGAGAGGCTGATCCAGGAGGATCGCCAAGAGTTTGAGGCCAGTCTAGACTACCACATAGAGTTCAAGGCCAGCCTGACCTATACAGGGAGACCCTGTCTCAAAAGGGGGGGGGGGAGAAGGAAGGAAGGAAGGAAGGAAGGAAGGAAGGAAGGAAGGAAGGACAGGCCCCAGAGGCTGTGGCATAGTAAGCATTCTGATTTTCCAGTAACCGTATGTCAAAATGGTGATGAGTGGGGACTGAATGAACTGGAATCCTCCAGCAGCATATTAATGAGGCTTCACCTTCAAATGTGCACAGATTTTCTCTTCCTCTGTAAGCGCTTACCCCAAACATTTAACCAGGTCTTTAGTCCACAGCACCAAAGCCTACTCTGTGACTCACAAGACTAGGGATAGACAAACTGGTTCAGAAATATCCAACAGAAACTTAAGTGACAGAACTCCATGGAATGCTTTATAAGACATCTGGCCTGAACACTCTGAAGACTCAATAAGAAAGCACAGATGAAGAAGGGAGCCACTCTAGACTGAAATCTACTAAAGAAGCATAGTGGAAAAGTGCAATGCTTTGATTTCATACCATTCTGGGAACTTTCTCTGAAATGTGATTCTTGATTCTGTGTCGAGTACTACTGGATTAACAATTATTACATGTGGAAATTTATATTTTGGTAATTAAATAGGAAAATGAAAATATTTTTGTGAGAAATGAATTATTTAAGGTAGGTATAGTGGCCCATGCCTATAATCTCAGCATTCTAGAAAGCTGAAGCAAGAAGCTCACTTGACAATAATTGCTAAGAAAAAGTACAAGAGGGCAATATTTTGTTCCCCATTTTATGAGGAAAAACACTGAAGCACACTGCTGCAGGAGCCACCTTGGTGCTCTAGATCCACTTGAGTTTCTCTGTGCCCATTACCCAGCTTTTATAACCTTTACTCTCAATAGGTCTAGCCTGCAACCCTCTTCAGAGAACTAACCTTGTGCTATAGAAGACACTTCATACAGACTCCAAACTTAAGAGAGCTGAAGTGCTGGGGAATTGCATTCCAGTTACCCATAGGAATGACTGCCTTCTCACTTTCATGAGGCCAAGAATTCCTTTCAGTTTAGTCCCAGAAAATAAATCCTCCCCTCCTTGTTGTCATTGTACTTTTAAAGCTCAACTGCTTATCCCCAAAATGAAACCACTTCCCTCCAAAACATCCTGATATCCCACACACATGCTTGTCATTTCATCCCACGTTCTCTTAGTTGCTTTGGAGGACCCACGCTCCAGAGTAAAGCTTCATAATTACAGATTTATGCTATCTGCAGTTGGCTCTTGAAGCTACCACAAGTCTAAATCCCGGCAGCCAAACAGAGGCCTTGTGATAGCACTTCATTCTTTACTTATTTAGCCCTACATAACTCATGTAACATGCTAGGAAGGCACTTTGTGAAATAGTTCACTATGTTAAATATCATTTGGCTGGAAGGGACCCTGGAAAGTGTTCACCACTGTGTCTAGTAACAGGAAGCTCACACATCAGTAAGATAGCCAGCTCTGTATTATGACCTGGTGTCTGGACTTCGCAGAATCTATTCTCATTGCTCAGGGATTTCTTGGGTTTTTTCCCAAATCATGGCTGATTTCTAGAACTAACACTGGCTCAATGGCCATGTACTCTGAATTAAGTATTTTTATTTTAAGAAGCTGATAATCAAAATATATAATAAGGATACAGGACAGGGGCACCATCTAAGCAGAATGGATCAGTAAAGGCCAAGGATTTAGTGGGGGATCCCCTGGCAACTGAGGAGCACTCGGATTGGCTTGTGGCAAATGTTATTTGCTATCAGGTACAGCAGGGTTTTAATATTTGGCAATCATCATAGCTGTATTATTGTGGACCACTTGATCATCAGTTCTGGCTGTATTTTAATGGCAGAAGTAATAGAAAAAATATTTTGAAACCATGAAGACAGGATAAAAATGAATGGAAACAAATATAGCATAAAAGACAGATATTACATGCAGATCCTCTCTTTCACACACACACACACACACACACACACACACACACACACACACACGGAAAAACAAGTGAAGCTCTGCATCCATGACAAGAATTTGTGGTCAACCTCTCTTTGCATTCAATTTTAAAACTTCAGTCCCTCAAGCGTATGTTTTAAGGACCTTTAATGAAAAGGCTGTTTGGGCACTTTCTGCTGTTGAGGTTAGTGTCCAGTCAGCTAGAAGCTGACTTCAGGAAAATACTATTCAGCAGGCAGGGAGGAAACTGATCAAAGCAGGGGGGGGAACACCAAGAACAAACAATAACATTATTCAGGAGAACTCCCAAGGGGAAGTCACACTGGACAAGATAAGCTTGGGGGAACAGAGAGGCCTAGGAGAACAGAGCTTTCCTTTCCAAGCTATCTCAAAAAGTCTCCAAGTTCTTGGGTGCCAAAACTGTCCTTGATCAGCAAACTTTACACTGATTAATGCCAACCATCTTCTTACTCTTCAGACAGCAGCTGCCAACAATAAAGCAGAACTGGGGGACCAAAAGAAAAAAGAAGGTTGACATTAGGAGAATTGTTTAGTCCTGTTTCCCAGTTAGGATTAACAAGGGGTTTTACTCTGATACACCGATAATAATTAAAGATCATGACACAGTGAGAGAAGTTAAGTAAACTAAACAGAGAATATCCAGCTTGAAGTGGAAATATTACTACAAATTCAAGGTGGGGATTTTCATTTACCAAGTCAACAAGAACACAACCCACACAAGGAGGGAGCTCTAAGACTACATGGATGAAAAGGGTTACTTTTGGCTCTTAGTCCATTTGGGATGCTATAACGATATCTTAAACTGGATTGCTTAGAAAAAACAGAAATGTATTGTTCATAGTTCTGGAGGACAGGAAGTCTAAGATTAAGGTGCCAGCACATTTGGTATGTGGTGCGGGCTTGCTCTCCATGTAAATATACACTTTTCTGCTGCACCTTCACATGGTAGAGGGGCAAAAATCAGTCCTCTTTTATATAGACATGAATTCCATTCACAAAGTGGAACCCTCATGATTAATCACCTCCTGCAGACCTCACCTCTTTGGGGTTTTGTTTGTTTTTTATTTTGGTTTTATTTTTTTTTATTTGGTTTTGGTTTGAGATGAGGTCTCATTATGTTATCCTGCTGCTCTGGAACTCCTGGGCTTAAGCAATTCTCCCACTTCAGCCTCCTGAGCAGCTGGGACCCCAGTCATGTACCACACTGCCCAGCAGGCTCCAACTCTTAATATATTACTGCATCAGGAATTAGGTTTAGTATATAAACTTGCAGGGGTGTAGGGCACGAAAACTCAGACTTTACCAGAGATCCTTCACCCCATCATTCATCTCATGGATCTAGGAATTATGTGTAACAGAACCTGTCATCAGAAATAATTTTTCTGATTTAATTATGATACTCATATGATAAAAATGAAATGACCATTAAAAGGATTTTTGGTTTTTGTCTTATTCTACTTTAAAGAAATGAAGGATAAACATAAAGAAATTTCATTATAGGGTCAGGGATTTAGCTCAGTGGTTCTGCCACCTGACTTGCAAGCACAAGGACCAGAGTTCCATCCCTGGTACCAAAAGAAATTGCATTATAGGTATTTTAATGTAAGAAAGATGACACAAAACTATATGCAATGGACCCATGGGAAAGAAAAGAATTTTACCATATATCAAGAGATTTGTGAGTCAGGCATGGTGATATACACCAGCAATCCCAGCTCTTGAAAGGCTGAGGCAGGAGGATGGCAAATACAAGACCATCCTGGGCTACACAGTGAGTTCTATGTAAACCTGAAGTACATAATGAGACCCTGTCTTTAAAAAAAGGGGGGGGGGATTAACGTAAGTTAAAATAGTTCATATTAAAATTTTTAAAATATTTATATTGTCGTTGATGACCTCAGAGACAGAAATAGTCCTAACTGCAGATATGAAAAGAGGGTGATTGTATTGGTAGAGATTAACCTAAACGACCAAACTCAACTGTGCCAGTAGTTGCATGTGTCAGCAGATAACCTCAACAGAAGTACAGGAAAAATAGTTATGAGCCTAGGACAAAAAGCAACATGTTCGAACTGGCCAGTCTGTCTTCTTAGGAAAGTGAAGTGAGGTCTGTGAATAAGGAAGCAAAGCAATGGACAAAGAGGAAGTCATACAAGCCAAAGTCAGAAGAAGCAGGAACAAGGAAAAGGAAGCCTTTCAAAATTGAGTCCAACCTCTAGGATACAAAGATAGTGTCAAGACACACAGAAAGGCAAAAAATGATCATTGACTTCTGAGAAACTCTTCATGGCCCCTCCTTATAATGCTATCATTGATCAACTTTTCACCTCAGCTACTACCACAGCATTTATTCTTATTTCTGAAAGGTCTTTAGAGAGGAACATAATGGCTCTGATTTTACACTGGATTTAAGTTTTAATAAGATCTTCAGAGCCTGTGGAAGACAAGATAAGTAAAATTCTTGAAGACATAAGCATAGACACTCTCTGAGCAGAACCCCAGTTGCACAGGAAACAATATCAAGAATCAACAAATGAGATTATATTAAATTTAAAAGTTCCTGCACAACAAAAGAAATCACCAACAGAGTGAAGAGACAATATACAGGATGAGAAAAAAGTTTTGCCAACTACTCCTCAGACAAAGAACTAATATCTAGGATATACAAAGAACTCACATAAAATACCCACCCCCAAATTTAAAGTCCCAATCAAAAAATGGGCATCTGAAATGAATAGATAATTCTCTGGTAAAGAAGTACAAATAGCCAATAAAAATATGAAAAAATTTCAACATCTCTGGACACTCGAGAAATATAGATTAAAGCAACAGAGAGATTCCATCTTACTCCAGAAAGGATGGCTATCTTCAAGAAATCAAATAAAAATAAATGCTGAAGAGGCTGCATGAAAAAGAAAAGTTTCATTGTTGGTGCGAGTGTAAACTGGTACAACCACTATGAAAGCAAGTATGGAAAGTCCTCAAAAACTAAAAATAGAAATTGCATTTGACCTATTCTTCTAGAAGATATTCTCCTTCTAGGTATCTTCCCAAAAGAGTCAAAGACATGATATTACAGTGGTATGTGCATGCCCATGTCTATAGCAACGCAGTTCATAATAGATAAATCTTGGAAGCAACTTATATGTCCATCAACAGATGAATGGATACAAAATGCATGATATTTATACAGTGGAATACTATTGTGCCATAAAGAATAAACTTGAATCATCTGTGGGAAAATGGGTGTACCTTGAGACCATAATGTTAAGTGAAGTCAATCAGACATACAGTACAAGCTTAAATATCACATGGTTTCTCTTACATAAGAAACCCAAGACATAAATAAAGTGCAAAATAAAAGACAGACCAAAAAACAAAAAGGGAAGGGTATCAAGAGATGGATGGAGGAGGGAGGATCAAAGGGAATGGGGGTAGAAAAAAGGAATCAAGATATGTTATGTAGAGTGAAGCTCAGCCCGTACCAGCACCCAGAAGGAAGTTCCCTGCCTCCATCCCAGGCTCTTAGAGCAGAGAAGCTCACCTGGTCCCAGCACCCAGAAGGAAGCTCCCCAGCTGCCATCCCAAGATTCTAGGGCAGAGAAGGTGAGCCGCATGGGTGCCAGAAGCACCCCCTCCAGTGGAAATGAGAAGACACATAAAGAAGCCTCAAAAACAGACTTCCAGATCACCTACAGCAACCCCAAAGGGAAACAAGATGGAACACTCTGACACTCAATCACCTGGACTCTCTGAACTGGCAACAAAAGAGGATCTGGGAAAAATGAAATCAGAAATAATTTCTCA
>NW_004624799.1:8850935-8888042 GCF_000247695.1 Heterocephalus glaber | reverse complement strand
ATAAGAACCAAGAGACTCATGTAATGGTACAAGATCCCAATGATGAATGTAACTGTATTTTATACCTAAAATGTACCAATAAAGTTAATGGGGGAAAAAAAACCCTTAACTTCCTTAAAAAAAAAAAGATATGTTATGTATATGTACCACCACCTCACAAAGAATGCAAATGTTATGTATTACATACATGAACTAATTTTAAAGAGTTAAATTTTTAAAAAAGATATTCAGGCCATGTGCAGTGGCACACAACCATAATCGCAGCTATTCAGGAGGCTGAGGATTGTAATTACAAGGCCAGCCTGGGTAACATTGTTGCCATGCCTATAAATAAGTAAATAAATAAGGCCTAGGGATATAGTTCAGTGTTGCCTGGGTTTAATCCCCAGAAACACACACACACACACACACACACACACACACACACACACACAGTCACTCAGCTAAAGAAAAATAATTTCCCCCAATATTTTAATATGGTATAGTATCCACAACTTAAATATATTTGGTTTAGATGAGAAAAAAACCAAGAGGATCAATTGTATAATTAAGACTTTATTTTTTTTACTAGTACATCTTTGAGTTCATAATGCTTACATTTGATTTTGGGAGTAGGTACATGTACATGGCATATCTTGATTCTTTTTGTTCCAGTTTCCCTCTCCTCCCACTTCTCTCCATCTCTAGATTCCCTTTCCCTATTTTCATTTTTATTAATTCATATTTGTGACACATGATTATACTCCTTGTGGACAGTTGATGCATGTACATAACACAGCTTAGTTATTTTATATTCCTTTCTCCTTCCCCCTTAACTCATCTCTTGGTCTCATTCTTATTTATAAAAGATATATCTTCTTGTTTCCTTTTATCTATTTTTCATTTTGCTCTTTGCTTTATTTATTCTTTGAATTTCTCATATGAAAGAAGCTCTATGCTATTTAAGCTTATGCATTTGATTTATTTCACTTAATATTATGTTTTCAAAGTGCATCCATTTTACTACAAATGACTCAAATTTATCTTTCTTTATAACAGTGTAGTATTCTGGGAAGTTATTTTTTTCTTAGTTCTTTATATATATACCAAATATTAGTCCTCTGGGGAATAGGTGGCAAAAATGTTTTCCATTCTGTAGGTTGTCTCTTCACTCTGTTGGTTGTTTCTTTTGCTATGCAAGAGTTTTTAATTTGATATAATCCTATCTGTTGACTCTTGAAGTTATTTCATCAAGGTGTTCTGTTCAGAAAGTCCTTGCCTGTATCTATGACTTCAAGTGATTTACCTATTTTATCTTTCAGCAGGTTTAGTGTTTCTGTTTTAACATTTAGATCTTTGATCTATTTTTATTTTAGTTTAATACATGGTGAGAGATATGGGTCTAGCTCACTGATGGTGAGCCTTTTAGAGCTTTCAATGATATGAACAGCCTGCTGTGGCATGTGTCCCATAGGTTCACCACTGGTCTGGCTTCAATCTTCTGCATGTGAATAGCTGATTTTTCCAGCACCATTTGCTAAAGAGGCTCTCTTTCCTCCAGTGTATGTTTTTTGCTCCCTTGTCAAATATCAGGTAGCTGAATGTGTCTGCAATTGTTTCTGCATCCTCTGTTCTGTTCCATTAATTCATATGCCTGCTTTTGTGCCAACATCAAGCTGTTTTATCACAATAGCTTTGTAGTATAACTTGAAGTTAAGTATTGTGATGCCTCCTGATTCACTCTTGTTGCCCAGGATTGCTTTTGCTATTTGGGGTCTCTTCTTATTCCATATGAATTTTAGGATTGTTTTCTCTAGTTTTGTGGGTAATGTTATCAGTTTTTTCATTGGGATTGAATTAAACCTGTATATCAGTTTTGAGAGTATTGTTATTTTGACAGTATTGGTTATGCCTATCCAGGAACAGGGAATATCTTTCCATTTTCTGATACTCTCACCAATCTCCTTTTTCAGAGTTTTACAGTTTCATTGTAGAGATCTTTTACTTCCTTGGTTAATTCCTAAGAATTCAATTTTTATTGATGCTACTGAGAATGGTATTGTAATCTCTTTCTCAATGAATTCATTATTGGTATACAGGAATTCTATTAATTTTTGCATGTTGATTTTCTATCCTGCTACATTGCTGAATTTGGTTATTAATTCTAAAAATCTTTAGGTGGAATTTTTTGGGTCTTCTATGTAAAGGATCATGTCATCTGCAAATAATGATAATTTCATATCATATACATATTTGATTTTTTATTTCATATTTGATTCCATATATATATATCACTTTTATTTCTTTATTTTGCCTGATTGTTCTGGCTAATGTTTTGTGCACCATATTGAACAGAAGTTGTGATAGTGGACATCCTTGTCTTGTTTCTAATTTTAGAGGGAAAACTTTTAGCTTCTCCCCATTTAATATGATGTTGGCCATTGGTTTGTCACAAACAGCTTTTATCAAATTGAGGTAAGGCCCTTCTATATTTATTTTCTTCGGGGTTTTTATCATGAATAGATGTTTAATTTTGTCAAAATCTTTTTCTGCATCTACTATTGATATGATCATGTGTTTTTGTTCTTGTTTCTGTTTATGCAATATATTATATTTACTGATTTGTGTATGTTAAACCATCATTGCATCCCTGGGATGAAACCTACTTGGTCATGATGTATGATAATTTTGATGCCAATATCTTATTGAGGATCTTTGCATCTATGTTCATTAAAGAGATTGGCCTATACCTTTCTTTTTTAGTTGAGTCTTTGTCTGGTTTTGGGATAAGAGTATTAGTTTGGAAGCATTCCTTCCCATTCAATTTCATCAAAGAGTTTGAGGAGTATTAGTGTTATAATCTCTTTAAAGGTCTTTAGAATTCAGCAGTGAATCCATCAGGTCCTAGGCTTTTCTTAGTTGGTAGGGGTATTACTGCCTCAATTTCACTACTTGTTATTGGATTGAATTAGCTAGAACTTTAGAAAAGATGCTTCCTATGTGGGCCAATATGAGAAATTCTAGTGAATTAATAGATAACTTGGAAATTTAAATTTTAGATACTCAATATGCAATAAAAATTACTAATACATAAAGCACTCTCAGAAATATTTTTGTACATGCTAGTGTGGTGGTGCATGCCTGTAATCCTGGCACTAGAAAGGCTGAGGCAGGAAGACTGCCATTAGTCCAAGGTCTGCCTGTAATAGATAGTGAGTTCAAGGCCATCCTAGAATGTATAGCAAGACCCTGTCTCCAAAAAAAAGCAATATTTCTGCACAGATAGTATTAAGAAAAAAATTGTAAACATAATCAAAATCTGTTCAAGATATCAAGTATTTCACTTTGAACTAGAAAGAATTTAAAAGAAATATAGATCCAGGAGGAATTCGTCCTGGGTTTAGCAACATTTGCTTTGCTTCAAGAAATGTCAATATCTTAGCTATTGATTTCTACCCGGTCTTCATATCCATATTCCCTGGAATGTCTTTCCTTGACCATCCAAAATAAAAGTGATCCTTATCTGTCTGAATTTTATAATACTTACATTTATAGCATAGTATACATGTGTGTGGTCATCTTTATATGTGCATAGATAAGCTCATTCCCCTAGCTAAGGTTTAGGTTCATGTTATGTTAATCTTTCTAACCTCCACAGCACTCAGCATGGTGTGTGGTGCATAAGAGATGTTTTGGATAATGAATGATTAATGCTCCTAGGACTCCCAGAGATGGAGTCAGGGAAATACAGTGAAGAGAAAAAAGTGGGACACCAAAGAAGGAAAGAGGAACAAGAGGAAGGAAGTAGCTCATGAGTGTGTGATCTTAGGGACTAACTAAATCTGATCCCTGCCCCTTACCTCCTGGGCCTCGGACCCTACTCTGTTTCCTGCTTGCCATGGATTAGCAGTTCTCCTCTGCCATACCCTTCTATCATGATGCTTCTGCCCACAAGCCAACCATGAACTGAAATCTCTGAATCTGTGAATCAAAATCCCCTTGGGCCGGGGACTTAACTCAGGGGTATAGCACCTGCCTGGCAAGTGTGAGGTCCTAAGTTTGATCCCCAGTACCAAAAGTAAAAAATAAATAAATCTTCCTTTAAGCCATTGTATCAGTGGGTGCTTACTAGACAGACTTAATGCAGGATATACAAAAATATATGTAAGAATTTACAAGATTGACCTACAACAGCCGTGCACAGAGTCAGATGTAAAAGAGTGCAAAAGGTCTGCCTATGCCCAGGAGATTCAAAGGATCCAATAGAAGACCTGGAGCTCACTATAGAGTCCCATGAGAGTCCATGTCTGGAGGCCAAAGGGTGTGCAATGGAAGGCTGAAGGGTCTGTGCTAGAGGTCAAAGAGTCTGTGCTGGAAGCCAGGAGACACTGTCCAAGGTGCAGATGAAGACTGGTGCTCCTCCGAAGAAACAAAAGCCTGCCTTCCTTCTTCATTTCCTTTTTATACCATTTTAGAGACAACCCTCCCTAAGGTGGGTGAATCTTCCACACTCAGAACTGTGCTGAGCCAATTTAGTTGGGCATTTCTTACTCAAGTTGACACAATCAGTTAACTGTCACAGCCATATATGTCAGGTATTGTGTCCCAACAAGGAAAAGCTGACTAATACAGTCTGGCAATAAAACAACCTAAGAAACAATTGATAAAAACATAAAGGAGTTATATCAATCAAAACTTGTTCTCAGAATTTTTCAGATGTTTGTGGGCAAGGCATTGTTGATTTCTCACACCCTTTTGCAATTGTTTGCAATTGCATATATTTTTCATGACAATTATCATCAGTATGAGGATTCAGGCTCAACCAGGGAATTAGCTGAACCAAGAACCAGGTTTCTTTTTCTTTTTTCTGAGATAATCAAAAATTATACTCCTGTTAGAGGTGCTTCTGCTCCTGAGTATGATTAAGCTGCCCAACTGAAATATCTTAACAGGACCTGAAAGGAGAGGCTTCTGTGATTCATCTACTCCTTTCTTCCTTGCCAGAGATATCCCCAACATGTTAGTTTCACAAAAATAAAATGTCACCGCCTAGAAAACCTAGAATATTTGCCAGATATTTAGATGCTAAGACATTTCCCTTGAGAGAGGCCCTTGGCTTGGCATAGTGAGAATTGAATACATTCTCATGAAGTTTTCCTGAAAAGCCCCGATTCCTGAGACATAATACAACTGCCTTGACTCATGCCCATCCTAATCTGTCAAACTCCTCAGTGATTACCAGGTTGTTGCTCTTTCTTGCACTTCCTTTCTTATGGTTGCCTAACTCTGCATGCTGTGAGAAGAGAAGAATGTACTGTTTGTTTCTTTCAGTTGATGCTCAGCCCAAGGATTGGCATCACTGCCTAATGGCTTCAGCCAAGCCTGCGCCTCACAGAAAAACACACAAAACACTGTTATTACACTTGAGTTTGCAGTCCAGGGGGGTGCAAACATGTCCTAAGGGGCTGCAGAGCCAAAATCCCTAGGTCCTAATCAGTTTCCAAACAGCATGAAGGAAAGGGAGATGGAGGAAAGAATGACATCAGAGTGCGGTCAGGAGCCAGCCCCAGCTGTAATTACATCTTTCAAAAAGTGGTAGCAATTTTATACTGTTCTCGGTGCCTTATAAAACTTTTTGTTTTCTTTTCGATGAAAGATTTGGTTCATTTAAAAGGGCAACAGTAACAAATAATATATGATTTGGAGGATATTAGCCACTAAATAAAATATTATAACTTAAAATATGAAATTCTTTAGAATTTGAATCCGCACATGTGTCAGTAGTGGATCTTGGTAAACATGATCATTGTGATTCAGTAAGTCTGGGGAGAGGTCTGGGATTCCGCACTTCAGAACAGCTTTCTGGCTCAGTCATTGGTGCTGCTCTTGAGATACTTACTGCAGGACTCTAAGCTGCATTGGTTAAAAAATAATATGTGTCCATGAGAACTCAGTCTGCTTCCAGAAGCATTCAGCTCACTTAATGCCAAACAGGAATACTCTGCAGCAAGAAGATTAAATCATTTGCTCACAAAAATCAGTCCTATGATGGCCACAGATAAAAGCTCAATAAATTCTAAAATAGTAAAAATAATATTACCTGATATTATTATGATAAAATGGGAAAAGGGCAAAATGAAAGTATAAATACACATAATTAAGAATAAAAATGAAAATACTAGGGCCAGAGATTCAGCTCAGTGGTGCTGCTGCCTGCCTCACAAGCACAAGGTCCCGAGTTTGACCCCTGGTACCAAAAAAAAAAAAGAAAATACCAGTAGTGGGGTAAATTAGACTCCTCATTAATAAGTTTAAAAATCTAGGAAAAATTCATGACTTTTGATAAGAATATAAATTACCAAAAATAAATCAAAAAGATGTAGGCAATCTAAGGAAACTCCTAACTCTGGAAAAGATTTTATCATATTATCAAATAGCTTTATTCCATATTAGAAAAAAAAAAAAGGAAAATGGAGAAAATAGCTCCATTGACAAAAATGATTCTTAAAAACTTTGTGATATTTAAGAGAAAATAACAGCCCAATGTCGTGGTGAACACCTGTAATACCAGCACTTGGGGGGCTGAGACAGGAGGATTGCCATGAGTTCAAGACCAGCCTGGACTACATAGTGAGTTCAAAACCAGCCTGAATTGCAGAGTGAGACCCTTTTTCCAAAAAAAGAAAAGAACAAAAAACACAAATCAAGATCTGAAAAATATTTTTTAAAATGCCTAAGACTAAATGTCTCCCAAAGAGAGAGACACTAGAGAGTTTTACAGATGAATTCTTTCAAATCTTAAAAGAATAAACATTTGAATAAACATTTAAATATTCATTAAATTTCCCAGAACAAATAGAGTCCCAAGTATTTGTATAAACCATGTAACAATGATTCCAAAACTTCACAGAAAACTGTATTTCAATTTCACTCAAATATTGTTTAAAAAATCCTAAATAATCCCAATTCTCAGAAGGCTGAGGCATGAAGATCATTAATTTGAGATCAGCCAAAACTACATAGTGAGATCCTGTCTCCAAAAACAAAGAATCCTAAATAAAAATATTAGAAAATAAAATCAAGCAATATTTTTAAAAACCACAACATTGTGACCAAACCAGTTTAGTCTGGGAATGCAAACTTGATTAAATATCAACAAATCATTGTGTTAAAAGGTCAAAGGAGAAAAAGTTAATTACCTCAATAAATGATAAAAAGACATTTGTAAAATCAAACATAAAGAGCCACTTGTAGTGGCACTACAAAGGAGGCTAAGACCAGGAGTTCAAGGGCAGCCTGAGCAGCCTGTCTCAAAAATATAAAAAAAGCTAACATCAATTTTTTTAATTAGAAAAACAGGAATGTAAGGCTTCTCTTCTGTCATGACCAAATACATCACTGTGTGAAAAACTATCATTATGAGACTAATATTTTTAGATTTACACTGAAACAATGATGCTGTTATCAACACTGTTATTTAACATTTTGAAGGTATATTCATTAATTAGATGAAATGGTTATTAATATTATTAAATGTGATTGTTGATACTGGAAAGAAGGAGATCAAGTTTCTTTATTTTCAGATAATAAGATTTTATTTATGAAAACCAAAAAGGATTAATTGGAAATAAAACAAATATTGGGAACATTAAGATAAATAAACCATTAAGACTCAGTGCAAAATTAAAATATAAAATTAATAGCTTGAATACTAATTTTAAAAGCTACAGTGGAAATGAAAGATAGTATTTTCACAACCATCTTTGACATGAAAAACAAATTGAAAGACTTATACATTACTTCCCAATTTCAAAGTAGCCACAGTTATCAAAACAAAGCTACAATAACCAAGATACTGGTACCTGCATAGGACTAGCCATATACCAACTGAATAGAATTGAGAATCTAAGAGAAAAAAACAAAATATTTAAGGTTAACTGATTTTCAATAAGAGTACCAAAATAATCCAATAGGGAAGAAAGTCTTTAACAAAGGATGTCAGGACAACTAGATATACAAGAGAATGACTTTGAGCCCTACCTCACACCACATAGAAAAACTAACTTCAAATGGATCAATGACCAAACTAAAAGACCAACCTATAAAAACCTCAAAAGAAAACATAGGCATAAGTCTTCATGACCTTGGGCCAAATAATAGTTTTTTAGACATGACTCTACCTTAGGATATTAAAAACTTTTGTGCTTTGAAATATATCATCAAGAAAGTGACAAAATAGCATTCCTATTTCTCCATGTAATAAAAGAAAATATTTACAAATCATTCATCTGATGAGAAATTTGTATCCAGCATAATACAAATAATTCTTACAACTCAAAAATAAAAAGAAATCCCAATTTAAAAATAAAGAAAGGATTTGAGCAGATATGCCCCCAAATAAGACATACAAATGGGCAATAAACATGAAAATATAGTCAACATTATTAGCCATTAGAGAAATGTAAATCATAACCATAATGAAACACAACTTTATGCCCACTAGTACAGTACTTTGAAAAATAGTTTGGCAATTCCTTAAAATGTTAAATATAAAGTTACCAAAAACTGAGTAATTCTATTTCTAAAGAAAATTGAAAACACATGTCTAAGATGTTCATAACGGCATTTTTCATAAGTCAAAAAGTGGAAATGATCCAAATGGAGAGCAGTGATGAAAATGTTATAAAATTGATGATTTACAATTTTGAGGAATACTAAAAACAACTGAATTGTGTACATTAAAAATTAGATTTTTATAGTATATGAATTTCATTCCAATAAATTCCTATTCCTATATTCCATTCCTATTGGAATGGATTTCTTAGTAAGTGCTAGACAACACTGTCGTCTCTTCTGAAGGACCAACCTGACAGGCACAGTGGAAATAGCACTCTCTGGAGATCAGTTCTGGTACAGCTTGGTGGTTATAGGGCTGAGACAACAAAATCAGGTTAATCTTCTATTAGTAATTCTCATGAAGGTAGGATTATGTTCCTGGCCTATTTTAAAGCTTGTGAACCTGAAAGCCTGTCAGCTAAGAAAAATCCAAGGCTCCACAATTTTGTAGAAGCACATAGAAGTTTATGGAAGCAGTACAAATGGGTTAGTAAATTAAGGAGGGTGATTTCTTTACCTACCAGCTGTGTGATCTTGACTAAGACACATAAACTCTCAAATCGTCAGTTGCTCCTTCTGTAAAACAGAGATAAACAAGGTATCTTCTTCACAGGGTTGAAAACATGCAATGAGATTTAATACGCACACAATGTCAAGGAGCCCTTTAATGGTGTTATGACAGAGCAACTAAGGACATGAAGGAAGACTTCCAGAACTGCTTCAGACAGTGGCAGAAATGATAGGACAAGTGTGGGGGGGATTAACAGCAATGTATTTCACTGTTATATTTTTTTCAAGCCGGGCATGGTGGGGTATACCTATAATCTCAGTACTCAGGAGGCTGAGTCAAGAGTATTGCCACAAGTTCAAGGCCAGCCAGGGCTAAATAGTGAGTTCAAGGATAGCCTGAACTGCCTAGTAAGATCCAGTCACAAAAAGAAAAAACCTAAAAAAGAAAAAAAAATTAAATTTAAAAAAAAAAGGTGTTAGAATGAAAGACAGCTTTGCTTAGAGATGAGAACTGGAGTACTGGTAACTATTAATATTATAATGTGAGGAAAAACTCCAGACACATTGTGAAGACAATCTACAGCTTCACAAAATCCCAGGCACTCATCTTTGTAAAAGGCAAGGAAATGACCACGTATAAAACCAAAAATACAAGCACATTTTGTAGACACTGGAGACAGAGCCAAGAGTAGAGGAACAAGCATTGATGGTGACAGTAGCTTGGTCCGTCTTTGGAGCACAGGACTCCTGACACTTCTCCCCAGAGCAGGTGGATAATTATTTTTCTGCAACAGCTCTGGGGGCAGCCTAACCTGCAAATTTGTTTTTAAATAATAATTGTTGAGTCTATTACAAAGAGTTTTGCTAAGCAGCTTGGTCTACATGTGTCCACAGACTAGCAAAGCACACTGAGTCTCTGGCTTCTAAATCTGCCATACAGTAACAGCACAATTATGTTAGGTTTCTAAAATCCTACAATATCTTGGGGCAGAAAGCTAGAAAAACTTCTTTGTCAATTGTGTGATCAATTTAGAGCTTCATGATGGACGGCATCATGTGGGAGTATATGTACAAAAGGAATTCAGAAGAGGCATTAGGCTTACTTATAACAAACCATTCTTGTGGCAAGTAAGCTAGTCCCACAAAACCTTACCCACTCCAAAACATTAATCCATTCATGAGGGTGGAACATCTAGGATATAATTATCTTCTTCTAGGCCCTACTTGTTAAAGGCTCAACCACCCCAATACTGCCACACTGAAGACCATGCTGCCGGCACATGAACCTTTGGGAGATAAACCATACCAAACCACAGCAGTAGTTTTCTGATGCTTGATGTCACATGGTGCCAGTCTTCTGATTTTTTTCTTGGCATTCAATATCGAGTTCTCTATTCTGCCTCTCTGTGTGAACTTTAGAATCAGTTTGTCAATATCTACAAAATAACTTACTGGTTTGATTAGAATTGCATTGAATCTATAGGTTATAGGGAGAACTCATATCTTAAAAATATTGTTTTCCTATAGGTAAACATGGAGTATCTTTATTTAGTTGGTTCTTTTCTTTCATCAGAGTTTCATAGTTTCCTTCAGATAAATCTGGTACATATTTTGAGAATAGGTATACCTAAGCTTTATATCTATGAAATTCATTTTTATGGAGTGCTAATGTAAATAATGTTTTCAATTCCAAATTTTCATTTCTGATATATAGAAAAGTGATTGGATTTTGTATATCAACCTTGTATCCTATGACCCTGCTATAATTTCTTACTAGTTCCAAAAATGTTTTTGTCAATTCTTTCAGATTTCTTACATAAACAACTGTGATAGTTAATTGTGATGTCAACTTGAATGGGTTAAGAAATGCCTAGCAGATCAGTGGAGCACAGTTCTGGATGTGTCTGGATGAGTGATATGTAAGCTTCAAACTGAAGAGAAAAGACCCACCCTGGATGTGGGTGACAGTAATCAATAGGGTTGTAGCATGGATGGAATAAAAATGGAAGGAAGAAGAAAAACTATCCTTTTTTGCTTCTTTGGAGGAGATCTGCACAATCACCCTTGAATATTTGTTTCCACTTCCTTCAGGATTCCAGTGCAGACTCTTCACCCTTCTATTACAGACCCTTCAACTTTCCCATACAAACTCACACTGGACTCTGCAATAAGCTGCAGGTCATTAACTTTTTACTGGATCCTTCAGCTCTCCAGTGTGCAAGTGGCCATTTTGCATTCTTCCACCCCTCACTCTGCAGTAGCCATTGTAAGCCCACTCTAAAAGTCTTTACATTTTATATTACATTATGCTATACTATATCATATCACAGCACATCACATCACATCATATAATACATTTCATTATATCATATCATATTGTATTATCTGTTCCTCTAGTGAATCCTGACTGATACAACAACCAAGTCATCTATGAGCAAGGACAGTTTTATTTCTTTTTTTTTTGCAATTTTATTTTTTTCTTCACAATATGTCTCCCTTTTGTTTCTTTTTGTGTTATTAAATTAGCTTGAACTTCCAATATGATGTTAAAAAGAGTAATGAGAAGAGACATGCTTTCCTTATTCCTGATTTTCATGGTAATGTTTCAAGTTTTTCACCATTAAGTATGTTAGCCGAAGGTGTTTTTATACATGTCCAGCAACTTGAGGAAGTTCCTTTCTATTTCTAGGATCTGGAGATTTTTTAATTATAAAAGAGTTGTGTATTTTTAATGCTTTTTTTCTGTGTCAAATACAATTGTATGATTTTTTTTCTTCTTTTATGTATTGGTGTAGAGAACTACATTAATTGATTTTTGAATGATGAACCAGGCTTGCTTACCTGAGATAAACCACATTTGGTTATGGTGTATAATTCTTTTCATACCTCTTAAAATTCAATTTTCTAGTATGTTATTGATCCTTTTAAATGCTGTATGACACAGCTTATATCATCAAGGAAAATACTGCGAGTCTCTTTCAACTTTAATGTCATTTACATAATATAATTTTGACAAACTTCTAAAGTGCTCTGAATGTTTTCTTTTCAAAGAAATTCTTATTATCAAATCCTTTCAATAGGCTAAATAAATGAATGAGAACTTCCTTAATCTGACACAGGTACTTGCAAAAAAAACTTCTCTTTTGACTATACTCCAGAACCTAGTTGTTGAACACAGAAAGGGCTATGTCCAACAATTGGGTCATAGGTGTCTGTGGGCCCATCTGAAGTTGGGTTTTTTTTGGTACTAAGGATCAAACTCAGGTCCTTGCGCTTGTGCAACAGGCAGAGAAACCACTGAGCTAAATCCCCAGACCCCATCTGAAGTTTTTATAATTTATGATAAATATCTGGGGCTGATTGACAAATGAAATGATGTCCCACTAGTGTTTCTCCCTCCCTGGAAGATGGATCTATATTAATATATTTATGAAAGACTTATACTAATTGATTATGGAAGACAGGTGGATTTTTCTCTTTGCCCTGTATGACCCCATTCACCTTATTATAATGAACAGATTTTTAATACACATTTTTATCCCCTTAGTAAGAGCACCTATCATATTATACATCATTTGTAGTCCCTCACTAGTATTATAGTCCCAATTTGGTTCCATTGAAGGGAGAATAGCCTCTCCAGGTTGGTTGCCTTCCCCTTTTAAAGCATATTACTCATCTGCATAGTTGTTAGCCTCTTGTAGGATTCTTTTTCGCCTGGGGTACAGCAAGTGGCTGAAATGAATTAGACATCTCACCATGATGAGTCAAAAGCAAAGGTTAAAGTTTGAAATCCTTCTGCAAACTTACTAAGATCCTCTGATAGTTGGCCTAGCCATTTTTTGCATTTCTGGATATCTTCAACTGAAAAAAAGACCTGAACTCAAGTAGTTTTTTTTTATTCCTGGGACCTCTCTCAGGGGCAGAACAAGTTGTTAGGAGTAAGAAGCATCACTTTGGGTTCATCCTGTGAGACTAAAGCTTTCGGTGTGCAGCCAGTGGGACATAAGGCTGCCGGAGAAGAACGATGAGGGGGCTGAGGAATATTGGGCTCCTCTAGGACACTTATTTTTTAAGAGAAAATCTTTTAAAATCCTAAGAATGAGTCACAGTCACTTGGGTTGGTTAAGGTTTTGAACCTGTTCTTTTGTTCTGCTCAAGCCACCAGGCATATGTTTCTTAATTACCTGCATTTTGTTAGAAGAAACAAGGAAGAGATCTAGCTCAATCCAAAGGAAAAGAGGATGAAAAACCACATGTTCTTTGTAATTAGCTTCTATCTACAAGGGTGAGATTTTGAGGGGACTGCAAGGTCAGTTGAAAGCAAAGATGAAGGAATCCATCCGGCTGATTTAAACTACGCCGCCAGTCACGTGACCGCCCGCAAAAAAAAAAAAAAAAAAACCAAAAAACAAAAAACTGCAAACCTAATTAAGATAGTACCCTGAGAAAGAAAAGGCCATGTAGGGGGGAAGTGCGGATGGGATTTTTGAGCTCAAAGGGAGTAAACTCAGGTAAGTGGCTACCCAGTCAGAAGACCAAGTTACCAACAGCTGTTGTTTTTTTTTACCAACAGCTATTTTTCCCCTCAAAGAAAGAGAAAGCTGAGCAAAGTATCACAGAGAACAGAAACATGAGGTAAGAAATGCATATTAAACTCTAGGTTGCACAAATGATACCTAAACAATCTTTTCTGCAACTGGATTAATAAGAGACTCCCCAGGGCTGGGGATGTAGCTCAGCAGCACTGCACCTGCCTGGCAAGTGCAAGGTCCTGAGTTTGATCCCTGGTACTGAAAAAAATAATAATAATAACAGGCTCTCTGGCTGTTCTTTTCTAAGTATCCGGAACAGAAGAAAAGAAGAGATAAACTTCAAGTGAGCCTGTAGGCCTCTTACTGGCTGAAAATAAAAAAATTTAAAAACACAGAGGCTATGTGCTCCCTGTCCCCCATCCCATATGTTGGGACACACCAGGAAGCTGTTCCTAGTGCCAAGAGAAAAGTCTCTGGGCTCCCTAGTCTAGGGGAGAGATACAGGGAAAGAAGAAAAAAATCTTCATGGCATTTTAGAGAGAAAAAAAAATCCCTTAAAGGGCCTTACCTGCTCTACTGGCTGACTAAAGCCAAATATATTATTGGGTTTGGGGGTGCTGGAGTCTCCTTCTGCGGGTGTATTCCAGGTTCTTTCTGTCCTGAGCAAAGAATTAGTCAGGCCAAGCACAAATGGTAGCAAAGTTGTTTTTTTGTTGTTGCTGTTTTGTACCGGGCATCAAACTCGGAACCTTGCGCTTTCAAGGGAGGCGCCGGACCCACTGAGCTAAATCCCCGGCCCAGCAAGGGTTTATCAAAGGTAGTGATGAGGGGCGCGCGCCTCTGAGCAGCTTCGGCGCTTACGCGCGTTATCTCCGGCCGCTGGGAGTGGCCAGGTTTCCTCGGCTCCAGGCGCCCGCTCACTGCCTCCCTCCCGGCCCCCAGCCGGCCGGTCCCCTCCCTCTCCTCGCGGAACGGGGCCAGCGTTGCTCCGGGTCGCGCGCCCTGGACTTGGCTCGCGCGCCCTGGACTTGGCTCGCGCTCGGTCTCCGTCTCGCGCTGTAAGGAAGTGCCGGTCTCGTGCCGCCTCGCGCTCTCGCTCAGTCGGTGGCTCCGAAGGCTCCATTAAGCGGCGGCCGCAGTTCCCGTTTCCGTTTCTTCCTCTCTTCTGAGTAGGGAGAAGCATCCTCCACCCAGACACTCCTCCCACTCCCCAGAGCCGGGCAGCCGCGGCTGGGCTGTGGCTGGGCTGTGGCCGGGCTGTGGCCACGGCGACGGGGGACGGTGTGATAGCCTTGCTGCCGCCTCGGGTTGCTGCTGTTTTGGCTAAGGGGACATCCATGACTCTGATGGTGTTTTCATTCAACATAAAGTACTTTATTTCCTTCATCGATTGAACAAATTCAGCTAGTAATTTTAGTGACCCAGATTCAAACAATAATACCTTCCTCTGGAAATATCACATGGTTTTGCCTGTGTCTGCTGATCTAGAGGAAGAAGCACATAGAGTCCATGAAGCTTCCTATTCAATCACCAGAAGGATCTCTTTGAAAGATTCATCACAGGACTACCAGAGAGACTAATTGTTCTGAAGCATCATGTGTTAAAGCAACCAAAGTTTTTCATCTGTGTACTAACTAGAAATAGTTATGATGTTTTCAATTCTTTGAGTTCCAGAAAGCTAGGAGAGTTGAGTTGAAAATCTGAAAATGCGGCCATGGACTGTTTCCTGGCGTTGGATTATGCTCATTCTTTTTGCCTGGGGGACCTTGCTATTTTATATAGGTAGTCACTTGGTTCAAGATAATGACCACCCTGATCATTCTAGTTAAGAACTGTCTAAGATTCTGGCAAAGCTGGAACGTTTGAAGCAGCAGAATGATGAATTGAGACAAATGGCTGAATCTCTCCGGATACCAGAAGGCTCTCTTGATCAGGGACCAGCTACAGGAAGGGTATGTGTTTTAGAAGAGCAGCTTGTTAAGGCCAAAGAACAGATTGAAAATTACAAGAAACAAACCAGAAATTGTCTGGGGAAGGATCATGAAGTCCTAAGAAGGAGAATTGAAAATGGAGCTAAAGAGCTCTGGTTTTTTCTACAGAGTGAATTGAAGAAATTAAAGAATTTGAAAGGAAGTGAACTCCAAAGACATGCAGATGAATTTCTTTCAGATTTAGGACATCGTGAAAGGTCTATAATGACAGATCTATACTACCTTAGTCAAGCAGATGGAGCAGGTGATTGGCGGGAAAAAGAAGCCAAAGATCTAACTGAGTTGGTCCAGCGGAGAATAACATATCTCCAGAATCCCAAGGACTGCAGCAAAGCCAAGAAGCTAGTGTGTAACATCAACAAAGGCTGTGGCTATGGCTGTCAACTCCATCATGTGGACTATTGCTTTATGATTGCATATGGCACCCAGCGAATCTTGGAATCTCAGAACTAGCACTATGCTACTGATGGATGGGAGACAGTGTTTAGACCTGTAAGTGAGACGTGCACAGACAGATCTGGCATCTCCAGTGGACACTGGTCAGGTGAAGTGAAGGACAAAAATGTTCAAGTGGTTGAGCTCCCCATTGTTGACAGTCTTCACCCCCATCCTCCTTATTTACCCTTGGCTGTGCCAGAAGATCTCGAAGATCAACTCCTAAGAGTCCATGGTGATCCTGCAGTGTGGTGGGTGTCTCAGTTTGTCAAATATTTGATCCACCCACAACTTTGGCTGAAAGAGGAAATAGAAGAGGCCACCAAGAAGCTTGGCTTCAAGCATCCAGTTATTGGAGTCCATGTTAGACGCACAGACAAAGTGGGAATAGAAGCAGCCTTCCATCCCATTGAGGAGTACATGGTGCATGTTGAAGAATACTTTCAGCTTCTCACACGTAGAATGCAAGTGGATAAAAAAAAGAGTGTATTTGGCCACGGATGACCCCTCTTTATTAAAGGAAGCAAAAACAAAGTACCCCAATTATGAATTTATTAGTAATAACTCTATCTCTTGGTCAGCTGGACTGCACAATTAGTACACAGAAAATTCCCTTCCGGGTGTGATCCTGGATATACGTTTTCTGTCCCAGGCAGACTTCCTCGTGTGTACTTTTTCATCCCAGGTCTGTCGAGTTGCTTATGAAATCATGCAAACACTGCATCCTGATGCCTCTGCAAACTTTCATTCTTTAGATAACATCTACTATTTTGGGGGCCAAAATGCCCACAACCAGATTGCTATTTATCCTCACCAGCCTCGAACTGAAGAGGAAATCCCCATGGAACCTGGAGATATCATTGGCGTGGCTGGAAATTATTGGGATGGCTCTTCTAAAGGTGTCAACAGAAAGCTGGGAAGAACAGGTTTATATCCCTCCTACAAAGTCCGAGAGAAAATAGAAACAGTGAAGTACCCCACATACCTTGAGGCTGAGAAATAAAGCTCAGGTGTAAGAGATGAACAACCAAACTTAGTTCGAACCACTTCAGTCAACCACTAGATGAAGAAGGCCCTAACCTAACAGTGAGCAACTGGGAACTGACAGGTACTTTCTTGGTGGAGTTACTCTTTAACAAGGACTTTGATGCCCTCAAACCCATACACAATACAATGATGTATTCACACATAACATGCAAGCAGATTGTTTTCTACTTTGCCCTTTAAATATTAAGTCCCTATGAACCAAACACTGCCGCACTGTGTAACTTAAGTGACACAGGCATTTTGTGTGAGACTTCAAACATGGCGCCTATATCTGAGAGATCTATATGACTTATTGAGAAGACCTGAACCAGTTCCCTGCTGTGGAGAAGTTGATTCTTAGCCAGTGGTGGTGTTGTGACCACTGAATTCACTCCAATCAACAGATTCAAAATGAGAATGAATTTTTTTCCTTTATAGGATTGTCTGGATTTTTTTTAAGTAATTGCATCAGTTCATCCACCTCATCATTAATAAGTGAAGGATACTTTAGAAAATAAAATAATTCACTCTCCACTAGGAACTTTTGTAAAACAATGCCATGAGCAAATTCTTTAGTACTCAATGTTTCTGGACATTCTCTTTGATAACGAAAAATAAATTTTAAAAAGGAAAAAAATGTATTGATATAGGGGAAAGAGATGTTAACTCCCAAACCTGCTAGGTAGGAACAATGGAGGTTAAGAGTAGGAAAATTTATTGAGAGAAAGATAGCTTCTGTCTAAGAGAGACAGAAGGGGGATGGGAAAATGGGTTGCCCTCTTATTCTGCTTCTCAGTTATTTTATGGGACAAAGCCACCAGAAGAGGCGGGTTCAAGGTGGGACAAAACTATAGTCAACTAGTAAGATTGAAGTACACTTGCTTAGGTAATATTGATTAAATGGGGATCCAATGGGGAAACAAGTCATGTAGCAGGTGTACAAGGAATGAGCAAGGATTTTTGGCGGTAATGGGTGGGTCAAGGATCTTTCTCAGAAGATCTTGGTCCCCTACCCAGGTGATTGATACCTATTTAGAATATCAATCACTGCTATTCATCCTTAGGCAAAGCGCGCGTGGATGTGGTAGTTTCTTTTCTTTTACAATGCTAGTCTTCAGGAAATGTGTCTTGGTATGTCCTCCATGTTGGTTCCTCAAGGGCCAACCCTGTCTAACTGCCTATGAGATATCTAATTAACTTACCTATCTACAATAGTAGGAAAAGGAACAGACTCTGCACAGCAAGTTTGGGCTAAGTTAAAGTAGGAAAAGAAGTACATCCTACAGTATGAGGGCAGACCACATGAAAGAGCAAACAGTGGCAAAGCTCAGTGTGGACTGTCCTTTTCGTATCACCCAGTCCTTAGGCTGATGTCAGGTCTAGGCTGTCTTATGGAAAACCTACTCAAGTTCTCATGAGAGGTCCACATCCAGGGCTTTAGGAACTGCTCTGTGCACATGTCCTGGGATTTTGTAATTAGTAGGTCATACCTACTTCCCCAGCTAGCTTTGCCATGCCCTAATCTCTTGCCTCAATTACTGTATATCACTACAATTAGTTTATTTTTTAGATCAATTTACTTTACTCATTTAAATCATTCTGCCTCTGGGCTTGGTGGTGCACACCTGTAATACCAGGACGCTGAGGCAAGAGGATTGCTGTGAGTTCAAGGCCAGCCTAGGCCATATAGTAAATTTAATGCCAGGCTGAACTCTATAGTAAAGCCTTGTCTCAAAAACAAGAAAAAATTAATTTTTTTGAAGAAAAACATTTATTGATACATTTAGATATACATAAATGATAACATTGATCATAGGAAATTTGTACCTATACATGATATATCTTGCTTCTTTTTTCCCATTCCCCCCTTCAACCCCTTTTCCCTTCCTTATTTATGAAAACTTTGTTTCCATTTTTTCCCTTCTATTCTCTTTTTCCTTGTCCCTTCTTTCCTTTCCCCCTCCCCCTCCCTTGTTCCCCTTCCCATTTGAACATAAGAAAAAATTTAAAAATAAAACATTCTGCCATGTGCAGTTGTGCACACTTGTGAACTCTGCTATGTGAGAGTCTGAGCCAGGAGGATTACAAGTTTGAGGCAGCCTTAACAACTTAGTGAGACTTTGTATCAAAATGAAAAATAAAATGATAAGGACTGGATTTTAACTCAGTGCCAGAATGCTTGCCTAGCATGCACAAGGCCTTGAGCTCAATCCCAAGTATGGTATAAATAGAGATAGATAGTGACAGGTTCCCCAAGCTGGACCCCTACCCAAGCAGACCCTCTACCTGAATCTACAGGAGCACAGAGATAACAAAAAGCCAGAAGCCACCCTGCTGCTCTCACAACCACCCTGTCTATCAGCCAGCCCCAGGCCCATCCCCATAGGATGCTAAAATTTTCCACCCTCTTGACCAGTGCCCCCTCCCCTACCTAAAATGCCCCATATCAACAATGAGCACTTTTCTCTCAGTGCCAAAGGCCTTCTCGCCCTTGGCCTATCTGCATCCAACTGGCAATAAACTCATCACATGTTGCTTAGACTTTGCCTGCTTCAGTGGTCTCAATTATGCCTTGGTCTGATCTTACAGATGATAGATAGATGATAGATAGATAGATAGATAGACAGATAGATAGATAGATGATAGATAACTTTATTTTGAGAGGTATCCATATGCTTCACCAGAATGCCAAAGGTGCATTGCATAAAAAATCTTCAGAACCTGCAAGATGAAAAAGATACGTTTGTGTTTAAAACAGTATAGCTTGAGAGCTCATGGTTTTTTGGAAAAAGAAGTTAGAAAGTAATTGAGTCTCTGACCATGACTACAATATTCCTTCCACACATTGGAAAAAAATATGGGCAATCTCATGAGACAGTTTGTGGTCTGGGTTTCTCATCACAGAAATTGGAAGAATATTTGCAATTTTTTAAAAACAAGTTACTTCATGATTTAAGTCAGGGAGCCACCTGTTATTGAAATCTCCTGGCTATTTTATTGGGTAGCTCCTTCTAAAAGTGGCTCACCAATTAAATATTACCTGGGTTGTTCACCCCTCCTTCTGGAGTTGGATTCCAGGTTCTTCTCATCTTGAACAAAGAATTGAAAGCAGTGAACAAAAAGCAGTGGAAAGTTTCTTTGAAAAAGTGATAGTGAAGAGTAAGAGAGAAACTGGCTCTGTAGAGTGAGCTTGGGCCAAGTAAAAGAAGAAAAAGCGAGATAAAGTGTACCCTGGAGAAAGCAGGGTGTGCTGGTTTTGAGGAAAGCCAGGATAACAGTTTGTTCTTGGCATCTATGTCCTTTTATACTGTCCAAATCTTGAGGAAATCCATGAGAACTTCCATGGATTTGAACTAATATGGGTCCTGAGAGATCGTGCTGGAATCTGATGCCTCAGGCTGATGTTAGGCCTAGGCCATCCTATTGAAAACCTGCTCAGGAAGTCCAGGTACAGGGATTTGGGAACTGTTCTGTGCATGTGTTCTGGGATCTTGTAATTAACAGGTCCACCTACTTTCCCAGCCAGCTCTGCTGCATTCTAATCACCTGTGTCACACCTGCATTCTTGGTTGGGACTTTGATGAGCCATTTCTCTAAAAATCTTTGGTTTCTTTCAGTGGAAAAGAAAGTATTATGAGACAAACTGAAGAGTTAAGTGTGTGATGGAGTCACATGGCTCCTGAGCTATTTCAGTGGAAGAGCTAAAAAGGTTTTTCTCATGAAAGAATGATTTCATACTTAGGGCATCTACTGCATTTCTTGGTTTCACAGAAACTGAATAACTCATACTGATCCTTTTCCTGACAACATTAATATGATGACTATTTTTTCTCACAATTCAAATTTTTAAAAATACCATATTGTGACCAGACCCAGATCTGGCTGCTTGCCATTTGAAAGCCAATACCCAGGAGACAAGAGTTGCTGGGAAGGAAATCAGTTTCATTTAAGGGCCATTACCCTGAGAAAATGGAGGGACTAGTGTCCTCAAAGTTCCATCTTCAGGAACTCAGGAATGCAAAGGCTTTTACAGGGGGAGAAAGGAGGAGCAGGAAACAATGGGCCAAAGGGTGAGTGGGGTCTTCCTCATTAAGGGAGGGTGGTTTCTTTTATTTTCCTCCTCTTTGACAGGAAAGTCAAAGTAGACCTTGACCTTTTGGGGCTAGTTACAAATAACTTTTCTGCAAGTTAAGTGTCACAATAATGTACACACTTTTTGTAGTTGGCTAATTAATGCAAAGAATAATTAAAGAATAAGAAGGGTAATTATATATGCTGGTGTTTTCTGAAGATCACCAGATGTTCTGCGTTTCATGAATCTAAAGAAAGATTATTCAGCAGTTAACATCTAAATATTTTAGCTACGACTTTTCTTTAGAATTTGGAATGGTGGTTGGGCCTGAGGCAGTAGGATCACCACAAGTTTGAGGCCAGCCTTGTCTACATAGTGAGTTCAAGGCCAGCCTGAACTACATAGTGAGACCCTATCTCAAAAAAAAAAAAAAAAAAAAAAGTAGAATGTTGGACAAAGGGAAGAAAAGTGAAAAGAACTGCCAAGTACAATGCTCAAAAAAATGGCCCCTGTTACAGTATCGATATAAAATATCATTTCTGAATATATCTGAAATTTGTTATTCCAATTCCTCTTGGTATCAAAAGGTAGCTATTTTTGGCTACCAGTAGAAGAATCTCTTCTGTTTTCAGATAATGGGAAAATCCTAGCTGCTTTGTTACTATAAAATAGTTTCTTATCATCATCCCCTGGCCCATCTATAATAATTTCATAGGTAGTTTTAAAAATTACTTTTTGAAATTTATTTATTTATTGGTACATTTTAGATATACATAATGATTACATTCATCATAGGGAGTTTGTACCAGTACATGATATATCTTGCTTTTTTTTTCCCCATTTTCTACCCTCCCTTTGACCCCTCTTCTCCTTTTTATTTATAAAAACTTTGCCTCTATTTTTTCCTTCTATTCTCGTTTTTTCTTGTTCCTTCTTTCCTTCCCCCCCTCCCCTCCCTTTTTCACCTTTCTCATTTGAATATTTTCTTCTCATTTCCCAATAATTATTATACATTTTAGTCTTTATTTCCACTAACACCTAACTATTTCCACTAACAGTTTCTCACACCAGAGAAAAAATGTGCCTTTTAAACATGTGTGCCTGATTTATTTCACTTAAGAATATGGTCTCAAGGTGCACATCCATTTAGCTAGAAATGTCTCAAAGTGTATCCTTCTTTATGGCAGGGTAGTGTACTCCATTGTATTAAAAAAAAAAAAATCTTCTTTATCCATTCTTCAGTTGACAGGCATTTGGGCTATTTCCAAGATTTTATTAGTATAAAGTGTGCCACTATAAACATGGATGTGCATATACCACTGTGGTATGATGCTTTAAATTCTTTGGGAAGATAACAAGAAGGGGGATAGCTAGGTGTTGGGGACCAAGCTATGTGCAGAAAAGTTTGGGGACCAGGCTACATGGCTTAGGTCCCACAGTCTTGAGTCCAGTACAACTTGCTTTAGAAATAGGGAAGTATGCAGAAGGTTACATGTTTCCTGGCTGTGTGTGGAAAGCTCATAATCACAGTGTTCCTATGGCAAAATAATATCTGCTGATGACAGTACAAAAAAATGCAGGAATCCAAGTATGGGGAAAGACCTAGTCCCCATTAACTTGTTCCCTTTGTGAGGCTTAATTTGTTCTTCATTTTTTATTGCCCCAATCTCACTGCAGCCATAGTTCTAGGAAAAGTACACTACCCATCCCTCTGCATTTCTTGCTGGCTAACAAAAGTGTATCATCAACCACAGAGACTGTCAATCTTATCCTCTAGAAGCAGGTTTCTTCCTGTCCCCTTATACCTTGAATTTTGTCTCCAACTTCTTTTATTCTCCATCATCCTCCCTACAGGTATCCAAGGGTCTGATTAGCCCCCAGCAGCTGAGTCAAATGGAACCTCTAGTCCTAGGTTTTTGAGGAATTTGCACAATGATTTCCATAGTGGTTCTACCAGTCTATACTCCCACTCCTTCTCCTTGTGGAGAAGGGTTCCTTTTTCCCCACAGCCCTGCCAGCATTTGTTATTGGTTGATTTCTTGATAATAGCCATTCTTTTTGGAGATGGAATCTCAGCATTATTTTAATTTACATCTCTCAAATGACCATTGATGTAGAACATTTTTTCATATCTTTATTTGTTGTTTCTACTTCTCCATCTGAGAAATGTCTATTCATTTCAGATGCCCATTTTTGGATTGGGTCTTTTAATTTGGAGGGGGGTCTGGGTTTTTGTTGTTTTTTTTTTTTAGTTCTTTATATATTCTAGATAATAGTCCTTTGTTTGAGAAACAGCAGACAAAATTTTTTCCCACACTTTGGGTTGCCTCTTCACTCTGTTATTGATTTCTTTTATTGTACAAAAGCTTTTCAATAAGATGAAATTTCAGTTGTTGATTCTTTGTGATAGTTCCTGTGTGATTGGAGTTTTGTTCATAAAGTCTTTGCCTACATACATGAATATCCTTAAGAGTTCTATCTAGTCTATCTTCCACCAGATATAGTGTTTCTATTTTAATACTTAGATCTCTGATGCATTTTGATTTTAGTTTACTGTATGGTGAGAGATAATGGGTCTAGTTTGAATCTTTGGCATGTGGAAAGCCAGTTTTCCTGGCACCATTTATTAAAGAGATCTTTCTTCCAGTGAAGATGTTTGGCTGCTTTGTCAAAGATGACATGGCTGAATATGTCTGGAGTTGTTTGTGCACCTTTTAATCTGTGTCACTGATCCTCAGGTCTGCTTTTTTGCCAGTACTATGCTGTTTTTATCACAGTAGCTTTGTAGTATAATTTCACATCAGGGATTGTGATGCCCCCTGCCTTGCCCTGTTTGCCCAGAATTTTTTGTTATTCTAGGACTCTTCTGGTTCCAAATGAATTTTAGGGTTTTTTTCTCATTCTGTGAGACTTGCTGTTGGAATTTTGATTGGGATTGCATTAAATCTTTATAACAATTTTGGAAATATGGCCTTTTTCACTATATTGGTTCTTCCTACCTAAGAACAAGGGATATTTTTCCATTTTCTGATATCCTCTTCAATTTCCTTTTTCAGAGTACTGGAGTTTTCAATGTAGAGGTTTTTACTTTCTTCATTAGATTGATTCCTATTTCACTTTTTTGATGCTATAGTGAAAGGTGTTGTTTCCCTAATTTCCCTCTCAATAAGTTTGTAATTCATGTACAAGAAGGCTATTTATTTTTGAGAATTGACTTTGTATCCAGCTATGCTTCTGAATTTGGTTATTAAATCTAGAAGTCTTCTATGTAGAATATCATGTCATCTGCAAATAATAATAATTGAACTTCTTCTTTTCCTATCCTTGTTCCTTTTATTTCTCTCTCTTGTCTTACTGCTCTGGCAAATGCTTCCAGAACTATATTGAATGAGAGTGGTGACAGTGGACATCCTTGTCTTGTTCCTGATTTTAGAGTGAAAGCTTTCAGCTTTTGTTCATTTAGCATGATGTTGGCTATGGGTTTGTCATAGATGGATTTTATCAGGTTGAGATAAAGATCATCTATTCCAATTTTCTGTAGGAATTTTATCATGAATCAGTGTTGAACTTTGCCAAATGCTTTTTCTGCATCTATTGAGATGACCATGTGGTATTTGTTCTTGGCTCTGTATATAGTATATTACATTTATTGATTTGCATATGTTGAACCATCCCTGCATTCCTAGGACCTATTTGGTCATGGTATATAACCTTCTTGATGATTTGCTACATTCTGGTTACCAGTATCTTATTGAGGATTTTTGGTTGGATCCTTCTCTGGTTTTGGTATCAGGTTAATGTTTGCATGTAGGAAAAAATTGGGGAGTACTGATTCCCTTTCAATTTCATTAAAGAGTTTGAGAAGTAACAGCATTAAGTCTTCTCTAAATTTCTTGTAGAACTCAGCAGTGAATCCATCAGAGCCTGTGCTTTTCTTTGTTAATAGGTTTTTAATTACATCTTCAATTTCATTGACTGATATTGGGTTATTTAGAATTTTTATACCTTTATGATTCAGCTTTGGTAATTCATATGGATCTAGGAATCTGTTCATTCCTTTTGTGCTTTCCATCATTACAATAAAGGTTCTCAAAATAGGTATTAATGATCTTATGGATTTCTGCAGGATTTGTTATGCTTTCATCCTTTTCATTTCTAATTGCATGAATTTGAGTCTTCATTTAATAAGGTTAGCTGATTTGTCAATTTTATTTGATCTTTCAAAGAACCAACTCTTCAATTCATTGATTCTTTGTATTGTTTTCTTAGTCTTGCATTCATTTCTACTCTGATCTTTATAATGTATTCCCTTGTACAAGCTTTGGATTTGACTTGCTCTTCTTTTTCTAGGAGCTTCAGGTTCAACCTTAGGTGGTTTGAGCTCACTCTCTTTTCCTTATAGGGTATTCAGTGCTATAAATTTCCCTCATAAGACTGCTTTCACTGCATCCCATAAGTTCTGCCATGTTGTAATGGCATTATCATTTAATTATTGAAACTGTCTAATTTCTTCTTTCATTTCATTTGTGACCAATTGGTTGTTCAGAAGGGTGTTACTTAATTTCCATGTGCATGAAGTTCTTGTGATTTCTTTTGTCATTGATTTCCAATTTCATTTCACTATGGTGTGATAGTATGTATGGGATAATTTCAATTCCTTTGCATTTATTTAAGCATGTTCGATGAGCTAATATGTGGTCTATTTTTTAGAACAACCCATGTGAAGCTGAGAAGAATGTGTATTCTGATGCTGTGGGGTGGAACACTGTAGACATTTACTAAGTCCATTTGTTCAAAAGTTTGTTTCAGGTCTAATATTTCATTATTGATGGTTTTTTATCTAGTTGATCTGACTATTAGTGACAATGGGGTATTGAGGTCCCCCATTACAAATATAGTAATACCTATTTGATTTTTCATGTCCATTAATATTTGTTTTAGTTGGGTATGTCAATATTTGGTGCATATATATTTATGATTGTTATCTCTTCCTCTTGGATTGTTCCCTTTACAAGGATGTGGTGACCTTTTTTGTCTTTTTTTTTTCTTTGTACCAGGGATCAAACTAAGGACCTTGTGCTTGCAAGGCAGGCACAGAGCCACTGAGCTAAATCCCTGGCCCTTCTTTATATCTCTTAATCAGTCTTGGCTTGAAATCCACTTTGTCTGCAAATAGAATAACTACCCCTGCTTTTTTTCCAGGTTCCTGTTGTGTGAAGTATTGTGCTTCATTCTTTGACTTTCAGTCTATCAATTTCTTTTTTAATTAAATGTGTTTCTTGTATGCAGCATATTGTTGGATCTTGCTTTTTAACCCATTGTGCCAGTCTGTTTCTTTTGTTTGGTGAATTGAGACCATTGACATTGATGGTTACAACTGATGTGGATTGACTTATTCCTACCATGCTATTTTCCTGTCATAAGCTCCCTTCTTTCTTACTCTATTTAATTTCTATTGGGGTTCATGGAGTTGTAATCATTGTTATCTCTTTCTAGAATACCCTTCAGAACATTTTGTAGTGCTGGTTTGGTGGTCATGAATTTCCTCAGGTGTTCTTTGTCATGGGAGTATCTTATTTCTTCAACACTTTTGAAAGAGAGTTTTGCAGGGTACATCAGTCTGGATAGGAAGTTGTTTTGCTTTAGAGCCTGAAATACTTCACTCTAAGTTCTCCTTGACTTGAGGGTTTGTGTTGAGAAGTCTGCTGTGATTCTGATGAGCTTTCCTTTATAGGTGATTTTTTTTTCTCTAATGACTTTTAAATATTCTGTTCTTGTGTTGAATTTCTGGAATCATGATATTATATGCCATAGGGAAGTTTTCTGATCATGGCTAATTGGAGCTCTATATGCCTCACTTATCTGTGTGTCATATTCTTTTTCTCTATTTGGGAAGTTTTCTGCCATTACTTCTGTGTACAGGTTTTTAATGTCATTTTTACTATCTCCTGCTTTTTCATTGACTCCACTCAATCTTACGTTGTTCTTCTTTGCTCATTTAGCAGTTGCTGCATTGATTTCTCTTGGTTGTTTACTATTTTAAAGAAATCCTTCTTTTCATGATCAGTAACCATATGTCTGTCTTCTATATCTGATATTCTGTCCTCATATTGGCTCATTCTGCTACATATACATTCAGTTAAATTTTTAATCTCCTGAATATTTGTTTGAATGTGTTTCATGGATTCCATTTCTTTCCTTTGCTGGGTGTTCATGGTTTCCATCATTTTCCTGAACTCCTCTATTTTTGTATCTGCATCTACTCTAGAGTCACTAAGCATGACTTTCATTATGGTCACCATCTCTGCAGTTATCTCTGAAATTATTTTGCTTTTTGTTTTCTAGAGCCTCATTCATCTGCTTTGTTACTTCAGCTGTTACCACTTCAGAGATTCCAGGTGGGGGACTTTTGGATTGTTCCACCTCATTGCCCCCTGGGTTTGCCTTTGGTGAGCTGAAAGTCTGGGGTCTCATCTTGTTTAAATGTCTCCTCATTTTTTTTTAGTTTAATTCCTGGGTTGATTCTCACAAAGTGCTTATGGCAAGTAGCTTTATAGGTAGTATTTAGAGCCCTTAGGAAATAACTACTTCTCAGAGGTATCTTCCAGGTGTGGCTGGCTTTTGTGCTTTGAGTCTGTTGCAAGATCCTACCTCTTCAATTTATTGAGGATGAGAAGTTGCTGCCTACTTGGTCCAGCCTCTGGTTTTTTGGCACTGGCCTATAGTATTTTTAAAGGCCCTAGGCAATCTCAATCTTGATATAATAGGAAGAACAACTGATTAGCTCAATTAGCTTGATTATAGTGATACAATCAGCAATATCAATAGCATCAAACATAACCTAGAAAATTACAAACTGTGGTAACTATTAATTTTGCCACTAGATTTAATTAATTTGACCACTAGATTTAATTAATTTGAACTAGATTTGTGGTTATATAACAAAATCTAAAATGAACCAGAAAGTTGTATGCAGTAAATAAGCCCACAATATGGTGATTTTTACCCTTAGAGAGAAGATTTAAATGGGTTTGAGGGGAAAATGGAGAAATAGAAGAAGAGGAAGAGATTAATAGCAAAGCTGAAAGACAAATGATCATGCAAACTTTGGGAAACTGATGAAGACAGGAGGGCAAGAGAGAAGGAAGAAATAAAAATAAGAACAGAGGGGTGGGGGATTTAGCTCAGTGGTTTCGCTGCCTGCTGTGCAAGTGCAAGGACCCAAGTTTGATCCCCGATACCAAAAAAAACAAAAAACAAACAAACAAAAGAACAGAACAGAACAAAAAAAACCCTAAAGTTGAAGGGAGGGCTGGGCAAGGGTGAAAAATAAGAACCAAGAGAGATTATGTAAAGGTGCAAATTTCCAATGATGAATGTCATTATATTGTATACCTAAAATGTACCAATGATTAGAATGAATAATCAATAATGCAAAATAGGAAGAAAAGGTCCAAAGGGGTAGGAGTAGTGGGAGGGGTAGGGGAAAGGAAAGAAGGGAAAGGAAAAATGATGAGAAATGGAAAAAAGGGAAATAAAGTCTTTGTAAATAGGGAAGAGTGGAGGGGGTGAAGGGAGAGCTAGGAATGGGAAAAAAATAAGAACCAAGATGCATCATGTAAAGGTACAAGTTCCCAATGAGAAATGTGATTGTGTTGTATACCTAAAATGTATCAATAAAAGAATTTTTTTAAAAACCCTAAAAACTATATTCACAATCATAAAAAAAGAACAAACAATGAAGAAAAAACAAAACAAAACAAAAATCAGAAAAGAGAAAAAAGAAGAAAATGAGAAAAAAAAAGTCCAATTCAAGGTGTGTCTCTCCTGTCACTGGTAGACAATATGGGCAGACAGAGTCCAGGTCCATGTTGATTAATCCCAGCAAGCCAGGCATGGCTTTATGGTGAGGTAGAGCATAATCCAAGCAAGTCTGCACTTTTAGTTCCACTGAAGTTCAGGCTGTTTTCTGGCTGTGAGGCTAGAACTGGATTTCTTGAGCCTGCAACAGTCTGTGTGCCTCTGGCTTGAACTCAGCTACCTGCTGGCCTGAATTTGGCCACATGACCTGCCAACTTGAACTTGGCACCATCACTACAACACTGGGAGTCACTAGATGGAGCCAGCCTGCAGCTGTTCTGAGTTCCACACTCAGTTGGTCCCTCTCAAGGATGACTATCAGCCAATCATGCGCTCCTGGAGGACATCTGAACTGGAATAACTCACCAGCCACTGCAGTCTGTTGCATCCACTGCTCCATTCCACTGGTGCATTTGTGTGTGGAAGCCTCTGGGGTCACCAGTAGTCACCACGCATCTGCAAGTTCGAGCTGCCTTTCCCACACAGTGAGTCTGGGCTCAGGGAGAAATCACCACCTGCGGCCTCCCTCCTCTCATTGAAGTCTCTATCTTCAATCTCCCCAGGCCCTTCAATTCTTGCCTCAGATCCTTCCTGGGTCCCAGGGACCCACTTCCCTCCTCCTCACACCACTATGTTCCAGTGTCCCACTTTGTAAAATTTAAAAGGCATTTAATACAAAATTCTCAAATTTAGAAAAAATATTTCTAGCACAAAAGCAGTAACACTCAAAAAGGAACACATTACAGTACTAAAAGTTGGGCAGGCTCACATTCACTGATTCTTTCTAGAATCTAGGATTTGCCTTTGGAGATTTAAGACCTTGGCCTTCCACCCTAGGCTGTTATCAAATTGTTGGCTGGAATATATTCTTCTTATTAGCCTAAATGTAATTCTTCTTGAGCTTTAAACTGTACTGGGTAGAAAAAAGAATTATTGGTCTAAGAACAGTTGAATTCATATAATTTTTATAATTTCATTCATAGACATTCTGACTAAAAATCAGCAAGTACATGAAAGCAGATATCCTTGTATGTGGCCTTCTTTCTGCAACATTTGGCTGGCATGAGATGCTGCACAAGCAATACAAGTTGGAGGGAAGCTGCCTGAGGATTCATCTGAGTGATCACTTCCATGTCCTCCTCCTTAGCTTTCTCTTTGCTGCCAAAGACTCTAGGACTTTTCTCTATCTCTGAACAGTTGGAGAAGAAAAAATATATCCTCTTCTATGGTTGATAAAAATAAAAAGCCCCCTGCCTTGCCAGCTGTCATGGCCCTTCTGCCTTCCCTCTCTGATATTTTACTGCTTTGACACAGGGTCAAATCTCAACTCCTTGTGTCTTGCACATGCCCTGTATGACATGGCTCACCCCAGTGGCTTCATACAGGGCCTTTGGCCTCATAGTATCACCAGGCTAGCATGGGCCCTTGGTTTAGTGATAATAGAAGTTAAAACTAAATAAACAGTATAAATTTACAGGCAAAACTTTAATTGTAAAGCAAGAGAAAATAAAGGGGTGCATAGGTCTGACAAAAATCAAGTCAGTCCCTTAACAAAGGAAAGTAATAGAATATAGGGGGGAAAAGGTTCAGTATGAGAAACTGAAGGGGTCATAAATCTGAAGAGATAGATCAGAATGACCCATTTACAAACTAACAGAGATCAGTTTTATATGGTGCTATTGTTGCTGTGGGTGGACAGGTTTATAAGTTCTTATCTGCAATGAACAAAGAACTGGACATGACGTGATAATAAGGAAAGAGCAGCAAAGTTTAATTAGGTGATGGTACACTCAGAGTGAGTGGGCTTATGCCAGCAGAAAGGAAAAAGGCACAAGTGCTGAATATGCTGGGTTTAAGAATTTAAAATGTTGTGCTGGGTCTAAAGAAACTTCGATTGGGTCTTTCATAGTATGATTGACAATGTGATTAACAGGGTGCTGAGTCATGTCAGCTATATCTACTATTTACGTTATTTTCCATAATTCTCTGCATTATAATTAGGTATGGCAGATGCAGTCCATATGTATGAACCCTTAATAAGCTCTGAGTGAAGAAAGGTTACTACAGGTCAGATTGAAATGTCTGGCAAATTGAAATGTTTGGGACTTTGGAAGGTGAAAGGCAGGGCCATGGGTCTTTATCTTTCTTATCTCTGCCTCAAAATTGTAGGCCTTAGGACAAAGATTAGGGAGGCTGTCCCTGGGACATTGTCCAGATTCCAGTGAGTGGGGGAGATTGGTCCCATAGTCCCAGTTGTATTTTCTGTATTACTATCTATATGAAGTCTGGTGGATTATTATCTCAGTCCTAGTTTTGTAGCTCTGGAGGAATCTTCTTGACAGAAAAATTGGTCCTTGTGAGATAACTGTTTCTGCTTGGAAGGGTGACCTCACCAAGGGGTGGTCTGTGAGGCTTTTTATTAAAACCAGAATATTATAGGTTTAGGAAAATAGCTATCATGGCTGAAAACTTTTAGGCATCTCTCCAGAAAGTGGGTCTGGAATGAGGTGTTGTAAAAGTTGATTAACTTTAACAGATGATGTCCTTGTAAATCTTTTGGTTTTTGGTTTTTGGTTTTTTGAGGATCCTGCTGTATAGTTCAGGCGGTCCTTGAACTCGTTTTGTAGCCCACACTGGCCTTGAACTCACAGCCATCCTCCTGCCTTACCCTCCCAAGTGCTGGGATTGCCTAGCTCATAAATCTTTTTAAAAAATAAAAAACAAACAACAAACAACAACAACAAAAGGATCTTGCTAAGTTGCCCAGGCTAAGCTCAAACTTTCGACTCTCCTGCCTCAGCCTTCCAGATTGCTGGTATTACAGACATGCCTCACCATGCCTCGCTGTTCCTCTAAATCTTGAAAATTACTTTAGTTACTCTTATCTCTATGAAGGGGTGTGAAATAGGCTAGGCAAACTTAAATCTAATAAACCTTGTTTTTGCCAACTTTTCCTAAACCATTATAGTAAAAATCACTCTAAGTCCCTGAAGGCCTCAAAAGAAAACACAAATCATGCTTTTAATGAATAACAAATTAAAGGCCCAGGAATTAGTCTTCTGTCTCTTCAGTGGTCTCTGACCATGTCAACACAATGGTTCTGTTTACCTTCATATTTCGTTTTCTAGGGCTGCCATAACACAATGCCACAAATATACAACAGAAACTTACTGCCTCACAGTTCTGGAGATTAGAAGGCCAAGATCAAGCCACTGGCAAGGTTGCCCACCCCCTACAAAAAAATTAAGAAGTAGAATCTCTTCTGTGCCTCTCCTAGTTTCTAGTGATCTACTGCAAACCTCTGGCATTCTTTGGCCTGTCAATGCCTCACCTTGATATCTGCCTTCACATTCACTTGCTATTCTTGTGTGTCCTCACATTATCTTCCTTCTACATGTGTCTGTCTCTGAGTCCAAATTTCCCCTTTTCAAGGATATCAGTCATTTTGGGTTAGGGCTCACCCCAATGGCCCCATTTTAACTTGGTTGACTCTGTACAGACCCTTTTTCTCCCCCTCCCTTCTGTTTCTTTTTATAAAAGACCCTTGGGCAAATAGGCCCCTCCATCTTTTTGGAGCTAGCTTTGAATAAATCCTTTTGCCTTTTTAACCCAAAGATATGGCCTCCTTTGACTTGGTCAGCAGTGAGCAGATGAACTTGAGCACATGAGTCTTTGAGAGCATTTCTATCTGGTTATCTATTCTAGGCCCAGAACTTTACAGAATGCCTGTCATAAACAAGTGCTCAATAAATATTTGTTCAGTAGTCAAGTAGGTGACAATGTTAGCTTTCCATCACTGTGACAAAATACCTGAGAAAATGTACTTACAAGGAGGAGAGATTTGTTTTGGCTCAGTTTCTGGGGCTTCAGCCCATGGTTTTGGGGCCTGTGGTAAAGCAGAACATCATGGTGTGGTGGAGCAAATCTCCTCACCCCATAGTGGCTGAGGAAGCAAAGCGAGAGAGAAAGGAGCTGGGACCTCAAAAGCCCCTTCAGTGTCATACTCTCCAGTGACCTGATGCCCTTCCAGTAGACCCTATTTCTTAAATGTTTCACCACACCTTTAGTTCACCATAGGCTGGGGGCCAAACTCTTAAAAGGTAGTCTTAGGGGGACATTCTAGACCCAAAACACAGTAGTGATCTTCTCAGTTCCTCTTCCTCAAATCAAATAAGATGAGCTGTGTACAGATTCAGGCAAACACTGAATACACTTTTGTTCATCAATCATGTTTAAATTCTAATTAGAGTTATTTAAAATAATTTTAAAACATGAGTGATGGTATACTTGAGTGTAGCTTTTGTTTGTACCAGGCATTGAACTCAGGACCTTGTGCTTGCAAGGCAGGCACGGTGCCACTGAGCTAAATCTCTGGCCCTGGTATACTTGAAAAATAGCACCAATGTGTGTCACAAGAAGCTTAAAACAGAATCTGAAGTTTCTCTGAAGAGCTAGGATATAAATATCTAGGATTCACCCTCAAAAGAACCTCCCAAAGCCAAGCATGGTGGTGCACACCTATAATCTCCACACTTGGGAGACTGAGGCAGGAGGATTGCCATGAGTTCAAGGCCAGCCTGGGCTATAGAGTGAGCTTAGGGCCAGGCTGAACTACAAAGTGAGACCCTGCATCAAATAAAAAAAGACTTTGTGTGTGAGGTGAACATAGCCAGAGGTGCGACCAGAGGCTGAACTTGGGATCAGACAAGATGGCCAGGCTGCCCTGCAGGATCATCAAGGAAACTTAGCATTTGCTGGCAGAACCAGGTCCTGGCATTAAAGCAGAACCAGATGAAAGCACCACCAGTTATTTTCCTATGGTCATTGCTGTCCCCCAGTATTCTCCCTTTGAGAAAGAGACTTTTAAACTTGAACTATTTCTTCCAGAAGAATACCCAATACCAGCATCAAAAGTATGTTTCATGAGCAAACTTTATCATCATAATGTAGACAATTTGGGAAGAATACGTTTAGATATTTTGAAAGATAAGTGGTCCCCAGCACTGCAGATCCACATAGTTCTGCCCTCAGTCCAGGCTTTGTTAAGTGCTCCTAATCCAGACGACCCACTAGCAAATGATGTAGCAGAGTAGTGGAAGACCAACAAAACCCAAGCCATAGAAACAGCTGGAGCATGGACTAGGCTATGTGCCATGAATAGTATTTAAGTCAATACCAATCATCAAGTTTGTGTCACTTCTGTTCTGCCAAGACTTCTTCCTTCTTTGTTTGCATTTAATGGACACAGTCTTAGAAACATTACAGAATAAAAGCCCAGATATTTTCAGTCCTTTGGTGAGTAAATGCACATTAGCAAATCTATGTCTTGTCCTGCCTGGTTCACTGTTGTAAAGCATGAGCTAAAGCTAGAAGTATCATTTGGATTGTTGTGAAACATTTAAAAGTAGTGACCCTCTGCTTTAATTAATTTCCCCCACTGTGGCTTAAATATAAAGCCATGGATGAAGGTAGTTGTCACGGTTAGCTGCAGGGCTATGGGTGTTCTTTATTTTATTTTATTGCTGAGGGGAAAGGTAGTTTCAATTTTATGACACCCCCCCCTTTTAAGGCCAATGTAAAAGTGTTTATTAAAATTAAGTGTTAAATAGTTATTAAGCACCCAAAATCTGCACCCCCAATCTCTTCTTTGGCACCTCTTTTCCTTCCAGGCACACTATACATTACACATCCAATTTCAAGCTGAGAAATTGAACACAGGATCTGAAGAAATGGCCATAATCTACCGAAAACAGAAATGTGGACATTTTTATAATTATTACTTTTACAGTTACAATGCACTTACAGATTCATCTCATATATTATGTCCTGAAGTCAAAGCCCATTAACAAGCACATAAACACAAACTTCGACAATGCTTGGTGATTATTTCCCATAGTTTGTCTAGAAGACCTTTCTGAATATATGTAGTTCCTTTGTATAAATAGCACCCCTACTCTGCTTCAGTGAGAGTGCAGTGCTACCCAGAAATGGACAATGAGGTATTTCGTTGCAACTGATTCACAACACCACCACAGAAACAAGTCAAAAGAACAAATCCGCACTAAGAGCTGCTCCCAAACACATCCCTAGACATAAGACCCAGAGATGGATGCCTAAGGACTTCTCTCCTCCTCTGATAAACAAGAACCCTGTTCAGCAAGACATACACAGTCAACACTGGAGTTGTCAGCAGATTCCATGAAAAGACTTCATGGAAGATGACAATAGCAGCATGGTAAGTACTTGGTCAGACAAAAACCTATAGCTATAAAAATGAAAGAAAGCTATTGTACAAAGTAGAAAAAATAAAAGAAATTCATTATCTTAAAATGCCATAAATATATAAAATGCTAAACTACTCATATCACTTAAGATAAAACTTAATTCTGGAAGCTGGGGATGCGTCTCTGGCAGAATATATCCTTACCATGTGCAAACTTATGATTCCCAGCACTAAAAAGCAGTTTATAACAAACTTCATTCTGTGGTATCTCTGATTCCCTCACCTTCCTTAATCATGAAAGGTGCTAAAAGTATAGGCTTTCTGCTTGTCCCATGAGTGCAAATCACTGGAGCATGTGTGGGAAATCAATTGAGTCTTCCAGAGACTGATTAGCCATGCATGGTGGCACAGGCCTATAATTGTAGCAGTTGGGAGGCTGAGGCAAGAATAGTTAGGGCCACCCAGGACTACAGTGAGTTCCAAGGCAGCTGGAACTACAGAGCAATGCCATCTCAAAAACTCCCCTCTACCCCCCAAAAAAGACTTCAATCCCAGGACCTCTCTGCCCCATACTAAGTACACATTCCTCAGCAACTTAACCTATGCCTAAGTTTCCTTAGCCTCATAATGAGAAGAGAGTATGGTGGTTATATGCTCAAAAGCCTCAGAGACAGCACGGGTCATTCAAATAATGGTGAGAGGCACTAAGGACTGGATCAAATACAAAAACACAGTCCCTATCTACTGGTGTCAAAATTCAGCTGTTTCTACTTTATTTAAAGACTATGCTTAATCTGCTAATTTTCTGTAACTTGTGACTTCCTGAGATAAAATCTAAAATTCCTTTTAAAGTAATGTTCTTTGGCTCTGTGATAATACATATTGCAAAACCAAATTCTGTTAGTATTCAGTAGTGACTGGAGGTGATACATTGGCTTTGTAAAACCCACACTGTTCTCATGCTGATACTTGTCAAGTTTTCAAAAGTAAAAAGTACTCTCCTGTGGTTTAACTAGAATCTAATCACGAGGAAACAGACAAATGGAAGAGACTGCTAGACAACTAACTGGCCTCCTTACACATAGTAATGTCAAGCCTGGCTAAATACACCCCCACCCTGAATTTGGGAGGCTGAGGCAGGAGGATACCAAGTGCAAATGCAGCCTAGACAACTTAGAAAGACCCTGTCAATCAAGAAAAAGGGAAAGAAAAATGAAAAGGACAAGGATGTACCTCAGTACCACTTAAAAAAAAAAGTTAATGTCACAGGAAATTATGCCAAGGACCCTGGTCCAAATTAAAGGAAACTGACATCATGATAACCAAACTGGTGCTCCTGGACAGAGCAGGACTGGACCCTGGATGAAATGGCAGCAGGAAAAATTTGATAAAGAACTACATGTTAGATAATCATATTGTATAACATTAAATATCTTGGATATTCTTGACCTCCAAAACTCAGTGTCAAGTGGTTTGGAAAGATGGTGCACATATCCATTCTAAATCAAAGGTCACAAAAGAATAACTGCTGTACTTAGATGAAGCTCATATGTGTTCACTTTTCTATTCTTTTAATTTTTTTAAAAGCCAAGTCAAATTATTAAATATTCAAACTTGCAAATCCTCAATGCCTAATAAGTAAGTATTAAATGCCATTAAATTATGAAATATTTGCAAAACAGAACACATTTCACAAAGCTTAAAGAATAAAAAAGGTAATAGGACACACATGTGTAAATACCGAATAGTTTCTCTAGTGTGAAAAACTGAAAGTGTAAGTAAGGACTAAAAGGTATAATAGATAATGTGAAATAGGAAGAAAAGGGGCAAAGGGGAAGGGGAAGTGGGAGGGGTAGGGGAAAG
>NW_004624799.1:8825148-8846400 GCF_000247695.1 Heterocephalus glaber | reverse complement strand
CAAGATGCATTACATAAAGGTACAATTCCCAATGAGAAATGTAATTGTGTTGTATACCTACAATGTACCAATAAAAGAATTTAATAAAGAAAAAAGAAAGTAATGTAGGCTGCTAGGCCCTGGGGAAGGACATGAGGAACGACTGTTTAGTGCAACAGTTTCGGTTTGTGAAGATAAGATTCTGGAGATGGACGGAGGTGATGGTGGGGGCGCAAGAATGTGAATGTATTCAGTGACCCTGAACTGAACCCTTAAAAACGGTTAAAGTAGTAAATTTTGTTATGGGTATTTTACCACAGTTGAAAAAGAAACTTTATGGAAAAACAAGACTGCCAGGATGCGTTCTGGAGAAGAGTGAAGATTACAGATGCTCTTTTACACAATGTACATAACACCTAGTGGGGACCAAAACGAATTCGTTCTCTTTCTGGCCAAAGCTGCTAGGTAACTGATTACATGTAATTCAGATTCAGGAATCACTCTATTAAACAGGGGGAAACTGTGCAGCAATTTTAATTCGATGATAACGATGATTCCTTGGCTCTTTTGCTAAAAAACCTTACTTTAAAGACGGACGTGGGGGGAATCCCCCCCCCCGTTCCTCAAAACCTCAAAATCAGAACAGAAAGATGATTGCAAAAGCAGAGACGGTAGACATGAAAGCACGCCTTCATGTCTACCCCTCCCCCTTTAGCTTCTGAGAGCTGTCTGCACACACTGTTGCTATCATATCACCAAGCCTTAATTGTCAGTGAACGAGGGGCTGCATCCCAGTGGTTTCTTAGCGCCTGAGGTTCCAAATCTACGCAACGTGGACTGGCGCGTTCTCAGTGCCCGAGAGCGTCAGAGCGCGGAGAGCGCGTTTAGCTCCTTGTTGACTCCTGCTCTCTTCCCCTCGTCCTGCTCATCTTTCTTTCCAGCCGCTCTCTTTTCCCTCTTTTGCTCTTTAAAGTGGTGACCTCGCCCAAGTCCGCTGCAACCCATACATTCTTCGGGGAGAGAAATCCGAGCGGCGTAAGAGGCGAGAAGCTGCGAGGAACCGCACCCCGGGAGCCGCCCCCAACTCCTTCCGCGCTCGGGTAAGGAAGGGGCCGGCTCCGCACGGGAACAACCTCCGCGCCGTTCCTGCCAAGCCAGCCGGTCCACCAAGGCTCCAGGGTCGCATCGGGTAACCTCGCTGGCCCAGGCCGGCCTCCGGGGGGAGAGGAGGGCCCGGCCCGCCCGAGCCCCGCCCCTGAGCCTGGGCGCCCAGGCCGGCCAGCTGCGGGCCTAGCTCGTCCGCACTCGCACCGAACGATCGCACCCACGCCACCGCCATGAGTCCCGGGGCCCCGCCGGTGCCCGCGCTGCTGCTCCTCGCGCTGGGCGCGCTGCTGTGGCCCCCAGCTGGTGCCTGGGAGCTCACGATCTTGCACACCAACGACGTTCATAGCCGGCTGGAGCAAACCAGCGAGGACTCTACCAAGTGCAGCAACGCCAGCCTCTGCGTGGGCGGCGTGGCGCGGCTCTTCACCAAGGTGCAGCAGATCCGACAAGCCGAACCCAACGTGCTGCTGTTGGACGCCGGCGACCAGTACCAAGGCACCATCTGGTTCACCGTGTACAAGGGCGCCGAGGTCGCACACTTCATGAACGCCCTGCAATACGATGCTATGGTAAGACTGGAGCTCTGGGGGTAGGAGTCCCAGCTTGGGAGAGAAGCCACAGCAGATGGTCCTGGCAGGCCTGGGACCGGGACGCAGAGAGAAGTGAGGGCAGAGGTATTCGCTGGCCAGGTTGCCAGGTCAATGCCTGCAGGTATCACAGAAGTACCTTGGATGATGGTTTTAAACTGAAGTTATTGGGACCTTACAGTGGGCGGCGGGTGCTTAAAAGGAGCGGGACCGTGCTCTGCCTACGAGGGCCTTCAGCTGGGATGCATAGGAACATTGACCACTATTTAGGGGCAAGGACTGAATTAGGTCCCTCATGCGTCTCTTTTACTTCCTGGTGGATCTTCCAAAGAATGTATAGTCTCGATTTTATCAGGGAAACTGAAGGACAAAAACGCTGAGCAAATAATCCGAATCAACCAGCCCCCAAAGAGGAAAACACAGTAAGAATAGACACCGGATCTTTTTGACACAGAAGCCTGATAAAATCAGAGCCTTTGTAGATTTCTGGCTCAACTGTTTCTGTGTGGCCTTGAACAAGTTATTTACTCATTGTACCTCAGTATGGTTATCTGTAATATGGGGCTAATAATTTTATCTACCTTATAGCATTAGTCCCCATATAGTATGTTCTCTTTAAATGTTAGTTCTTATTATTACCAGACACTGCAGGATATGTTCAAAAGAAAGAAACTCCAGAGTACCAAAATGCTGAAACCAGGATTTCCAAGAATTTCGGTAAAATAAGTTTGACAGCAAAGATTTAGGAAGAGAGCCCAATTTAAAAGACAGGGGCCTTAAAACACATGAAGAGTTTAGTCCAAGCTCCCAGTATTCTATTAAACGTGATGTCTCTTGCTTGTTAGGCTGATAGTAAATGGGACAGAAAGGGATTACACGGTAACAAATAAATATAATGGATATTTGTGTGTGTTGGTGGCTGTCTAAATCAAACCATTACCCAAGTTTAACCCCGTGTAAAGGTGTAGAGTAAAAGGATTCAGCCAGATGTCGAAAAACTGGGAATAAGAAAACTTAAGAACTCTGGAAGAGAAACAGAGGGGAGTTGTGAGGTCCACGTGGCTGGAAGATGTGGCCTGGCGGGTCTGCTGCAGACTGACTGTACTTTGTACATGAAGAGCTCAAAGCTCAGAGGTCAGGACAGCACAGTCCTGTGTTTTTCCCCCTTTGGAAACTTGGAAAAGGGAGGACTGTAAAAGGCAACAAGAGGATTCAGTTGTTTGGGGTCCCCAACAAGAAATCTTATTTTAGAGAAATGAAGGGAGAGGAGGCACCCTCCATTCCAACATTTGGTTTAGGGGTTAGCAGCAATGCTTAAAGCAGCAGCCACAGCAGTTCAAACAGGCCACTAAGTGTCCAAGCTCATGGGGAGGGGTCATGCTTACCACATCTGGACTCCGCAGAAGGAAGAACTGTGAGTCTGAAGAACTCTGTGGTCTCTTGGCTTTCCTGTTTCCACAGCTAGACCTGCCTGTGGCTTTGCAAGCAATGATGACAACATAAATATTTATATCATTGAATTGTTACTAGTTTAAGCTTCTACTTCCTCCTGCAAGGGTGGAATAAACCTTATGTGAGTTTGTTTGGATTTCATACATAAAACACAACTTTGTAACATTTTCTTTTTATGGCATCCCTTTCTCCACCATTGCATAAACTTTTCTTGTTAAAATAATGGAAAGTTCCTAATTTTCCCCCATGATATTTTATCCCTTTTTAAGCAAAAAATGAGCTCGTGGTGTTAATCATCATATCAACTGCTTTGACAAGACGGTTGACTGAGGCTCAAGCTATCTGCTACAAGTCTCAGCCCATCTCCTCTGTGACTGTTTTAAATACTTTTTGTAGGATAGAATTACTTTCTTTCACATTTTGTTCAAAGTAATTGGATTGGGGCCTGAGGAAAAATAGGCTACTTACATAAAGTTGGCAGGAGAGAAAGAGGGGGAGAAGAGGGAATGACAATTTTGATGGCCACCTTCCTCATTCCATCTCATCAGTTGTCTGGGGTTTGACAAAGGATTTGACCTTTTAAAATCCTAGATCTTGGAGTGCTAAGGCATGGGATAACAGCTCTGTAGTACTTCTGCCCAACTGAGGTTTCTCATTGTCATTTCAAGTATATTACACTAACTCTTGGGGAATTCATTGCACTTGGTTTAAAAGAGCCACATTTTAGAACTGAAGGGTATGGAGGATAAAAAGGAAGCCCTTAGAAACTAGCTTAACTCCAGGAGTTTCCTAAAGCAAGGGCCTCCAACTTCAGTGTCCCTGGGAGAGCTGCTGAAGCAGTTCTGATAGGTGTGGAGGCCTCTGGGCAAGCTTGGGGACATCTTGGGCCCAGGTACTAGGTAGAAAACTGGGGAGAAGGGTAGCTGTTGTGGTGGAAGGAATGGTGTCCCCTGAGGCAGGAGGAAGAGCAAGGATGCCTCCATCGATGTGCTTTTGACCTGGTTACTTCTCTGAGCCTCTGCTCCTTACCTGTAAAACAGAGCTGACTAAGATTTTTCTGAGCCATACATGAGATCATAAATGTAAACGTCTGTGTCCTGCTGCTGCCTCTTGTAAGTGCTCCCTGAAGGTTAGTTCCATATACCCTGAAGAAAAAAAGGCTTCAAGGAAGGGAAGGAAAGTTTGGATTTGGCTGTCACTTTACCTAGTTCTGACAGCCTGCTGCAGGCTACCACCTGCCCTCCACATCTTTTCTAGCCCCATTGTCTAATAAACTAGTATTAATTACTACAAGTTAGAGGCCAGCCTGGGCTACACAGTGGTTCAAGGCCAGCCAGGACTACATAGAGAGACCCTGTCTCAAAAAAACAAAACAAAATTTACTCGTTGAGTGGATGTATGACATCCTCCAAAGCATAAAACCAAAGGGACTCATCTCTAGAGGTGAGATTCTCGAGACCGAGACAGAATATGAGGAAGATTGTTTTCAGTGGGACACTGCTGATCCCAGTTTGAGTCCAGATTGCTCCTAAATGCCTGAGCCAGCACCAAGCAGCCAGGGAAGGAACCATGACCCCTGCCTTTAAGTCACTCAGAACAATAACGCCCTTTTGGTAGCCATCCCCTACTTCCTACATAGACAGCTATTCCAGTGTGTTTGATGTATATGGTTTTGTACTTGTAGAACCTTTACGTGCTTATATTTTTAAATATGTAGGTAGTCCTGGAAGCTTATTCTGCTTTTGCCCTCAAGTTGTTTCTGTGACCCATCCATGTTGCTCTGTATCTGCTATGTACCTAGACAGCACTGTGCATTGTGCTTTGAAGTGATCTCCATATTTTACCCATCTACTGATAGGTTTGGAGATGGCCTCCAACTCCCTGACTCACAAACTGCGTTGCTTTGAATATCCTCCTTCAGGTCTCACTGTGAGAATTTCTTTTGAGATCCATACCCAAGAGCAGGTCATGGAGTAGGTGTGTATTGATTTACATCGACTGAGGACTGCTAGATTATCTTTTATTTTCCACTAAGTTTATTGGTACATTTTAGATATAGAATACAGTAACATTCATCATTGGGATATTGTACCTTTACATGAGTCTCTTGGTTTTATTTTTTTCCCCTTCCCCTGCCCTCCCTTCACCCCCTCCTCCCTCCCTATTTATAAAGACTTTGTTTCCATTTTTTTCCTTTTCTCATATTTTTTCCTTTCCCTTCTTTCCTTTCCCTTATCCCTCCTGCTTCCCCTACCCCTTTAGACCTTTTCTTCCTATTTCACAATGTCAGTTATACATTTTTTTAAATTACAATATCAAGATTTAGAGGACATTACCACAGATTTTACAGAATTTAAAAGGATACATAAAGCACATTACAAAAATCTTTTTTGATAAATTTGACGACAACTATGAAGTACCTTGGAAGACAAATTAATGAAACTGACTCTGGAAGAAATATAAAATTTGAATAGCACCTATTAAAGAAAGTATATTCCTAGCTTGAAAACCTACCTATATGACAACAACAAACTGCCAGATTATCTTGCGAAATGACTGACTGGTGGCTTCTACTCTCCCCCACCCTTCGCCATACTGGACATGTAAATCCCTGTGTCTGATCCGTTCTTCATACCGTTATCCAGCTTTCCATTGTTTTATCTTGTATTTTTCTAATAACCAGTATGTTTGGACATCTTTTTTTTTTTTTGGACATCTTTTAATTTGTTTGTTAACTTTTTGAGTTTCTTCTTCCCTAATTGCATGTTCACATCTTTTCCTTTTTTAAATTGGGTTTGCTTTATTGTCTCAATTTTCAGAAGTCCTAGCTATTGATCTATGATTAATTTTAAGCATTGTAAATATCTTCTGGTGATGTGTTTATCAACTTTGCCTATATTATCTTTTATTGAACAGAAATCCTTCACTTGTTGTAATCAAATTCATCTTTTTTTTTGCTTTGTGGTTTATGCTTTTGAAAGTATAAGGTAATGGGGAAAAGAAATAAGAACCAAGATATATCACGTACAGGTACAAACACCCAATGATGAATGTAAACAAATTGTATACCTAAAATGTACCAATAAAAGAACAACAAAAAAAGAAAGTATATGTAGAGGCTGGGGATTTAGCTCAGTGGCACTGTGCCTGCCTCGCAAGCACAAGGTTCAGAGTTCAATCCCCGGTACCACGAAAAAGAAAGTTTATGTAATAGCTAGTTACTTTGAGGCTTGTATCTCCAGCATTCCTCATTGGATATTCGAGATTGCTACTAATCTCTCTGCCTTTCAAGACACAGACCTATGCTCTTTGTCTATGCCATTACCCAACTCACACCTCCTTGGGACCAGCAGTTCCTCATCTCTATAATGAAATAGGTGAGCCTCTAAGGTTCTCTATATCTCTGATCATTTGGATTCCTACAGTCCTGAACTGTTTGGTTCAGTTATGTGTTTGGATCTTGTGAAGGGACAGGAGGAGGGGACATGGATATAAAGGTATTACTAGCTATTCAAGTCTGTTTGCTTGCTGCTTCCAAACAAACCACTGGAAGCCATTTACCTTTTTTTTTTTTCTTTGTACTGGGGATTGAACTCAGGTCCTTGAGCTTGCAGGGCAGGAGGCAGAACCACTGAGCTAAATTTCTGGCCCCATTTACTTTTAATAAAAAGATAATTTATTCTGAGATGATGGAGGGTCCTCCTATGACCACAAACCACCATCTCTGAGTCTAGGTATGCCACGGTCTTTTACAGTAAGGCAGAGAGGAGAGGGAATACAATGAGACAGTGGACAACTCCACCCTTGCTTCTTTCCTTTTGGCCATCTTTTCTCCCTCCCTTCCCTTTGGAAAGGAAACTCGACTTTGAGCTCCTGGCACCAGCATCTAATGAGGGTGGTGGCCATGCCCTTGGCCTGAGGAAGTTTGGAAAAAAGGCTTATCTCTAAAAGAAAAAATTCTAATTTTGAAGTTCTGTTTTGCCTTACCAGTAACAGTTCCCTACTTGTGTTAGTCCAGCCCTGAATCTTGAGGGCCTTGAGATGGCCCATCATCTGTCTGTCTATTATTGGATTGATTTGTGGATTCTGCCAAATCAGCTGGAGCATATGCACAGGGAAGCTGGATGCCTGAGACTAAAAAAGTATCACTAAAGACTGTGAGACCAAATACAAAAGAAAAGCAAAGTTAGGAAATGCTTAATAGCTACACCTCCTAGAAGGGCTTTTTGCTTTTTGTCAGTCGTGCATAAGAATCCTTTTCCCATAACTTCTGTAGCTCTGTTTATTTATGCAAGGGTTGACACAGGTGTTCTTTTTGGTGTTCACAATCCCCCCACCCCATTCTCTGAATCTATATTTTATTTCTCTGAAGATATTGCCAATGAACTATATACAATTTGTGTTCCTCTGGGCCAGGGTAGCTTTCTCCAGTGATGGTCAGTCAGAACATGTCCCATGTTGGAGGGAATGTGACAGACATTAGAATCAGTATCATATAACCTTTCTTGACAAGTTTGAACAATATCAGAAATTTAGAAAGAGTGCCTCTTAGGTTATTTATTTAGAATCCATTACAAAGTTTAATCTCATCTATTCTTTAGGGAATAGTATCCTTGTAAAAAACAGAGAAATAGGTGATCCATATTCATCTACAGACAGTTAAGGTAGTTACCTTCAACAAGAGGGCTTGGCCACAAACGAATGAAATACCCAGAAAGTCTCAGAATGAGATGTTAGAACTAGATAATTGTTAAGCAAGCAAGGTTTCACAATCAAAAGAATACACAAAGAAGGGTGGGTTTTCCTGCCTACATTGTAATGGAGCAGATTGTACCCCCTCAGCTAATGAGGGACAGGGGAACGGGCCTTGTGAGCTGGAGGATATAAAGATCCATGCTTGGTTGAATTGAATTGGAGTGTGCCTGCGCCCCCAGACAGACACCCGTTTGTGCATAATTGCCATTAAAGTCTTGCTCTCGCTATACTTCACGTGTCTGAGTCTATATTTTGGGGGTCTGGACAGTGAGCTTCTCCCATAACCAAAAACATAAGAATTTGACATAGAAAGCATTCATGCAGATGTAAAACCAGCTAATAAAAGCAAAGCAAATCCAGCCTTTATAGTAGATTTGAACTAAGAAACATAGTAAACAAATTAAAGAAACCAATTTGTTTGTGAACTAAGATTAATTCTGTCAGACAGGTACATTAAGCATATATGGTACATAAGAGTGTCCTTTTCCTATAAAACAATGTAAATTATCATTTAGTCATGCCTGAATTACAATTTACAAACACCTTTGGAATGTCTTAGATATACACATAGAACTTTAAAAATTTTGAATACAGAGTGTAAGAATTAATGCTTATTTATTAACAAAGAACATACTTTTTTTTACAGGAATAAAAAAGCAAGTCTTTAATGGGGCCTGCTTTCTCAGGGGAGAGAAAGGGAAAGAAAAACACCTTCTTGGCCATAGCTTTTAGAGAGAAACAGCAACAAAAGCATGCCCAAATGGCCTTACCTGCTCCTAGCTGGTTATGCCAAATGTTACTGGGTTTGGGGGTACTCGAGTCTCCTTTTAGAAATGGTTTCTATGTTCTTTCTGTCCTGAACAAAGAATTAGTCAAGACAAATGCAAATGGTAGCAGAGTTTTGTATTTATTAAATTTAGGAAAAGAAACAGGTTCTACAGAGCAAGTTTGAGCCAAGTATAAGTAGGAAGTAAGTACACTGCAGGAGAGAGCGGGCTACCACAAAGAGACACAGTACCAAATAGTTCAATGTCAACTGTCCTTTTTATATTCTTTACTCCTCAGGTTGACACCAGGTCTAGTCCAACCTATTGAAAACCTGCTTGAGTTTTTTCGATAAGTCCACATGCAGGGCTTTAGGAACTGTTCTACACATGTGTCGTGGGATTTTGTAATTAATATGTCACACCTGCTTCCCCAGCCAGCTTTGCCACGCTCTAATCTCCTGCCTTGATAGTACGGGGGGGGGGGGGGGTCAGCACGTAGGAAGGAGCCCTCCTACGTTTTGTAATAAAGCAACACTGTCTCTTATGGACTAAGAGGAACATGGCTCTTGCCAATTAAGTGACCATCAGCAACTCACAAAGTAGCAATTCAGCAAAAGGATGGCACATTTAGTTACCTTTGCAACCTATTAAGACAACAATCATGATTGATTATTATGCAAGGACAATTAGACTCTTAAAAACAAGGCATGTCACATATAATAGTAGTTTATGTAACCAGAGTTATAAAACAAAACTTTAAACAGGTGCCTAAATAACCCTACCTCACTAAGACTTAATTTTTATAAACAATCAAAACCTAATAAAAGATAGTAAAGAACACAAGAAATTGTTATTATTGGCAGGATTAGAGGTCTAACACAGGACCTTCACACTGAGTGGCACTCTCACCCTTTTTCTTTTTTATTTTGAGATAAGATTTTGTTCTGTTGTCCAGGGCTTGAACTTTCCATCCTCGTACCTCAGCCTCGTAGAGTTTTGGGATTTATACAGTGTGTACCTCACTCAGTTAAGAAAATATTTGACAAAATAAAACCTCTCTTCTTTAAGTGAGTTCTGTTTTAAATTTTATCAAGAACAAATCAATATTTTTAAAAGCTTTGTTGTTTTAAACCAACAACTGGAGACTCTAACTTTATCCCTGTGTATTACAGTTTTAATCTTTTCTTATTTAAGTATTTTTTCTTAAAAGAGACTGTCTCTAATTAGAAATATTTTACTTAAAAAAATACATTGTTAGGATATATGGTCTATTTACAACAAAAACACAACTTTTAGATCATTACCAAATTGTGCCATCCATACATAGATTAACAGTAGTTTTAAAAATTATGTGCTTTGACATATGTTAGTCTGGGAATTGAGAAAAAAAAACACCAAATAAAATCAAACTTTTTGTTCTTAAACATTTCAATAACATGTTTTAAGCAACACATTAATTATAAACTTTCATATATATATATGTATGTATATATATGTATGTATATATATATATTTGTGTTTGTTTGTTGGTACCAGGGATTGAACTCGGGTCCTTGTGGTTGCAAGGCAGGCAGAAGAACCACTGAGCTAAATCCCTGGCTATATTACTCAATATTATGTCCCAAATTTTTAATACATCTTTAGACTCTGGTGTCCTTAAGGACTTAGTGTCCTTGATCCAAACTTCCTTGTTAAATAGCTCAAGAACCTTAAACTTCAAATTGGCTCATGAAGAAGGCCCAGAATGGCTTACAAAAAGCTCCATATTAGTTCACAAGAACCTCCAAAGATGAGCCAAAGGAAGGATGTGGCCTGGTATCTCTGTACTCTGATGAACCCATCAGAGTAAACCTCCGACAGGTACTGTCTTAGAGGACCTTGTCCAGCTTCCCTGAAATGGGAAGCTACCTGGCCAAACTGAGTGCTCTCTTGAGTCACAAGGGGGCAGGACTGTCTCTTGCCTTACATTCGTATGGTGTAGGAGGAGAGCTTCAGCAACTCACCTCACTACAGAATCCTGGCTACAACCCATCCAACCAGTATGTGCCCCACAGGCCTTCTAGATCATAAACCAAGTCATACCAAAATCAGCCCATAACAAATCAAACCAAATGAGTATGCCAAACCAACAAAACCAAATTACTTGAAATGTTTTCTACTTCTAAGTCTCTTCTCACACTAGTCAGCACCCAAAAATGACCTGTAATAAGTCCACATGGCCACAAACAACAAGGCATCTTCACCTCTACTGGTACACCTGAGTGACCTAAGAGAAGTTCCAAGTGGCTATTCCATTAGCCTGGTGGAATGCTTGAGACAGTACATTCTTAGAATGTACTTTCCAACAGGAAACCAGACAGAGCCCATCAGCCCTCCCACTCCACCCCCCAAAATTTTCCTTTCACCTGTGAAAGTATTGATAAGCAACTGATGTCACCAAGCCAGGAAAGAAGGGAGACTTTCCAGGTTACAACAGTGTCCCCTGCAGCTACTAGAATGTTCCTGGAGTTATGATTGTTGGTTCAGTTAGCCAGGAACAGTCAGTTCTTTTTCTAACCTTTCTGTTTCTTCCCTGGCTGGGAATCTGGAGACTCATGCCTTTCAGGAGTGGGGACCTAGCTCTTGGCTGGTTGTGCCAAAACTGTTACTGGCTGCTCAGGTCCATTTGCTCAGTGCTACCAAACAAACCATAAGAGGCCATTTATTTTTGATGACAAGGAAAAAGCTTTTATTCAAAGCTAGCTCAGAGGAGATAGAGGGGCCTCCTCTTGCCCATCTTACTCTTGCTTCTATCTTACTGGTGTGCAGTGAGTGGTCTTTTATAGCTGCAGTCCCTAACCTTTTTGGCTGGTTCTGGCAGGGACTGGTTTCATGGAAGACAGTTGGAGAAGGTTGGATGGAGGTGGTGGTGGTGGTATTTTAGGATTAGATTCTCCTTAGTTGCATGCATCCTAGAGCCACTGTGAGCACAGTTCACAGAAGGGTCTGTGCTCCTAATAACTGCAGCTGATTTGACAGGAGGCAGAGTTCGGGCAGCAGTGTGAGCAGTGGGAGCAACCATAAACACAGATGAGGCTTTACTCACCACATGCTGTGTGGCCTGATTAACAGGCCAGGGACCTATCAGAACATGGACACAAACTGGTACCAGTCTGTGGCCTGGGGATTGGAAACCTCTGTTTTATAGTAAGGAACAGAGGGAAGGGGAGAGGGAATACAATGAGATGATAGACAACTCTACCCTTGCTTTATGCCTTCCAGCCACCTTTTGCTCCCCTCTCTTCCCTGTAGAAAGGAAACTGGACTTTTTCTTCCTGGGGTTAGCATGTGAAGAGAGGAGGGCTGACTGTTACACCTTTGACCTGTTGAGGCTTGGAGAAGTGGCTTGTCTCTAAAAGAAAAATTCTGACTTTTTTTTTAAATAAGGTTTTACATTTACTAAAGACAGGGAAAAGGCTCTGAAAAGTGAGTTTGGGCCAAGTAAAAGTAGGAGAGAGCAGGCTACAGTGAAAAAACACAGTGGCAAAAATTCAATGTGGACTGCCCTTTTTGTATCTGCGCTTTTCAGGCTGATATCAGGTCTAGACCATCCTATCAAAAACTTGCTTGAGTTCTCAGAAGAAGTCCACATGCAGGGCTTTGGGAACTGTTCTGAACATGTGTCCTGTGATTTTTTAATTAACAGTTCACACCTACTTCCCCAGCCAGCTTTGCCATGCCCTTATCTCCTACCTCATTTCTTCCTGAGAGACACATATCCCCATAATTCTTCATGGGGTGCTGAGGGAGTGGTGGTTTCTGTCTTCATACAGCTACTTCCTGCTGAAGGGGGTTGTAGGCTTTACCTACTGGGGATTATGTGTCTCCAACTACCTTTGGGTGCTGTAGCTCACAGGCTGGGTTGAAGAAATAAAAAACTATCAGAAGACAATGAGAAAATAATTAGTGACTGTTGGGCTGCCTATTCAATGGAAGAAAGCATCATGAACTTTACTGTTAGATTGGGAATGTAGAACCCCAAATATGTGAAATAGCATGTTAGAGTTCCATGCTTCCTGTGGAGGAGAAAGTATTGCAAAGAGGGATGTTAGATAAATTATCAAGAGCCTGAGAGCCATAATCTTAGCAAGATCACCCATATTATGAATCTACTTAAAAACAGGAATCTCAATTCAGGTACCCATTTACTTATCTATACCTGGAGCAGTACTGGAAGTCTTGCTTTCTAAAGAGGAGCCTCAGATCTTCTAGTGGTTCGCATGAGTAGCTTTCTTCCTAGTCCTGTAAAAATTCAAGTGACCATTTCCCACGTAGGCTTTTTATAGCTTTCCACTGCATTCCTTGAGGAAGGACTACTTTAATGGTTCTTCTAGAACTGGGAAGAAGGCTAGGGTCTTAAGGAGCTGTAGCCTACCCCTCTTGTCTCTTTACCACCTTTTTGATTTCTCAAAGAGACTTTAGACTTTAGATTTGAAGTCCCTTGCAATGAGGGACATTGACCTGCTTGGGAAGATAGATTACCTATAATTGTAGAATTTCCTGGTGGGTTTTGTTTTGTTTTGTTTTGTTTTGTACCAGGGATCAAACTTGGGACCTTGCATTTTCAAGGCAGGTGGCAGAACCACTTAGCTAAATCCCCGGCCTTTCCTGTTTGTTTTTTTATAGATGATTGCATAGTAGTTAGCAAACCTTTTTCTTTCCAGATTGCTGCATGAGCATGTAGTACCAGAAAGGTCTATTTGGCTTAATAGTGATGCCTGAGTAAGGACTATGAGCTTTGCTCTTTCAGCAGAGGTCCTGGGGGAAACTTGGCCTCGGTGACCTTTTGTGAACTGATAACTGCATAGCCTGCCTTTCAGTCTACTTCTTGAACAGTTTCATCAGTGAACCACACCTCCTCAGGATCTTGAAGGGGCAGGTCTCTGATGTCCTCCCTTTTTGTATGGGTCTGGAAAATCACCTGTTCATAAGAGTAGCTAACTTCTGAGCCTGGAGGCATCAAAGAGACAGGTTTAAGAATAGTGAACATCTTTATGATAATCTCAGGGGTGTCCAGAAGCATGGCTTGGCATCATTCCAACAGGTAAAATCTGCTTTGCCCTTTGTGAGAATTGGAGAATTGCCCCCAATTTTGCTAGTAGATCTCCTTAAGGGAGTAGGGCACTGTGGGACAATTATGGTTGAACATTTGGCCTTCATAGTGACATGTCAGTGCAGAAGTAAAGAAGCTTCAGCTAGGGGTCTCCTTGACCCTAATTATGGCTATAGATCTAGAGGAGGGTTTCTAGAGAAGGAAATTAAGACAGAAGCCAAAGGAATTGAAATTGCTTACCTGTGATGTCTAGGGTCACCCAGGGTTTCTTGCAGGAGACAGAGATGTCCATGGACAGGGTCATTGCAAGTTGCCCTGAGCTTCTTTAGTACTCTTTATGGGGGGAGGGGAGGATGTGAGATTGTTGGCTGACCTAGCTCCTCTCTGGGAGGGAGGATGGTCAGTTATCCAGTGCTATGAGTCAAATACATCAGCTATCTGTTACATGGAGTAGGGCCCAGGCAGTCCTTGATTGGTCCTGGGTTTTCCCTAGGACAACTTGGGTGTGCTTAAAGCATTGCCAATTGTGACAGCCATAATTTTGGTGTGTCTTTTTTCTCAGCCCTTCTCCTTTTGTCCTTATCTGGATTCCAGTTATTGAACACAGAAAAGGCTGTGTCCAGCAGTTGGTCATAGGGTCCCCCCATATGCTAATCTACCAGGGTCTTTTGAAAATACTTGGTCTCCATAGGGTGATAGGAAACAGGAAAAACTCATATTCCCCTGAAAGATAGGTGGGCATCTGAAGCCAGGATCATCAAAGACGTTATTTTTTCCTTTGAGGCCTCTTTAAATACTGTGGTTCTTGGGCTTTTACAGAGATAAAGAGCTATAAAAACCTGAGCATAAGGGATTTCACAGCACTTTCTTTGCCTTTTGGGAAAAAAATTAACTGAAGAATTTAGTCTGGTATTCTTTACTCACCTCTTGACATTCCCTAGTTAGAGACAAGGGTGGAGCCCTTGGGGTTCCAACTAGTTACCTGTGTGGGGCCTATGGAGAGAGAGAGGACTGGGTCTGGGATCCTTCAGAGGGCGTCCCCCCAGAAGGATGCGGACCTGTTGAATCCTCAGAGCACCCTCCATGATACTCAGTTGTACTGTGATGTCTCTGGTGAAGCAAGCAACATTGGTCCCTTCTTATTTATTTATTTTCCTCAGAACTCTCCATACCTTGTCACCCACTATGACTCCTTCAGGGTCCTAATGGTGAGGTCACTGGGATCTGCAGTATTGGCACACTGACTCCTTGGAGGGTAGAACCTCCCCAGGGGCTCCTTTAGAAACTCCCGTAAGATCAGAGTGGAGCTCCCCAACGTGGGGCTCAGGGATCCCTTGGCCACTTGAGAAACAATATCCCTTAAATTTACTCTGATTAAAAACAAAACAAGGGCCAGGGATTTAGCTTAGTGGTTTCACTGCCTGCTGCACAAGCACAAGGACCTGAGTTCAATCCCCAGTACCAAAAAAAAAAAACCTTTTAAAAGTTTTAAGAATTAGGATGGCTCTACCTGTCCATTCTCATAGCCACTTGAGTCAAGCTTTACTGGCTATCCCTTTGTCCTGCTCAGACATCAGGCATATATTTCTAAGTTTCCTGAATTTCTGTTAGAAGACTCATTCATGATCCCCAGAGATAAAAGGCCATCTAGGGGGAAAGTGGAGATGAGGCTTGGAGCATAAAAAAGAGTAAACTAGAATAAGCAGCTACTCAGGCAGGGGACCAAGTTACCAACAGCTGTTTTTCCTAAAACAACGAGAAATCTGAATGACGTATGGCGAACAGAAACATGAGGACAAAAAAGAGCATGCTAAACTCTATGTCACACACATGGAACCTGAGCAGTCTGTTCTGCATCTTGGTTAATTACGGGCTCATTTGACTGCTTTTTACTGCAATGAGTAACTGAAAATGGGAAAGAAAAGGGGATATAAATTTGAGGCAGGCCTGTGGGCCTTTTATTGGCAAGGAAGAACACAGAGGCTTTGTGCTCTCCCTTTCCAATCCCACATGGTGAAACACCCTGGGAAGCTCTTCTCAGGGGCATGAGAAAACTTCTTGAGTTCCCCAGCTTCAGTTAATTTCTACTACCCTCTACCTCTCTGCCTCTCCCTGATAACCAAAAAGGATTCAAGCCTTCTGAAGAATGAAACCTCAACCTCCATGAGAAAGGATGAAAAGGGGCTTTTCTGGGAGAGAGAGAAGGAAAGAAGAACACCTTCTTGGCCATAGATTCCAGAGAGAAACAACAAAAATCATACCCAAAAGGCCCTTGTCTGCTCTTGGCTGGCTGTGCCAAATATGTTACTGGGTTTCAGAGTGCTTAAGTCTTCTAGAGGTGATTTCTGGGTTCTTTCTATCCTGAACAAAGAATTGGGCGAGATGAGAGCAAATAGTAATAAGGTTTTACTGGGTTTTTTTGTTTTTGTTTTGTTTTTTGAGACAGGGTCTCACTGTAGTTCAGGCTGACCTTGAATTCACTGTGTAGTGTAGGCTGGCCTGGAACTCATGGTGATCCTCCTGCTAGATCCAACTGCTGGTATTATAGGCATGCGCAACTGCACCCTGCATAACATTTTATAATTATTAAAGATAGGAAAAGATACAGGATCTGCAGAGCAAGTTTGAGCCAAGTAAAAGTAGGAAAATAAGTACACTCCACAAGGGAGAGCAGAGTACTGTGAGAGAGCACAGTAACCAAAGGTTCTAACTTTTAAAGTTCCTTTTTGCTCTACCAATTACAGAGGCAGGAATCTACAAGATGGAGGAACCTGGACCAGAGTAAAGAGGTGGAAGTCAGGAGAGATAAGGTTGTCTGTGTTGTACAGGCCACCCCAGAAATTCAGTGATTGTGCTGTCATGGAGATCTGAGGGGATTGTGAGTAGAGGCTGACTGTGGTATATTAAAACTTATTTGGTCTTTATCCCCAATTCCTGTCATAGAGCTCTAAAACCCAAGGAATTCCTAAGTGGTGAAAGTGTCATTTGTGATTCATAAAGAGACCCTCTGATAAGATCTGAGTCTAAGCTCAGGTTACTTAGTGTGGGGCTCCTAGACAGCTTCAGGATGAGACCAGGTCACCTGGAAGACCGAAATGAGACGATTAGAAAGTTGAAACTTCCAACCTTCTCAGATCTCCAGGAAAGGAAGGAGGGCTAGATATCAAGCTCTATAGAACTCTTATCAGCTTTCAAGTTGCTGAGCACATGGAGGTTCCTGGAGGGTGGCATGCCCAAAGACAGCATGAAAGCTATATACCCCAATGCCCCATACCTTGCCTTGTGCATATCTTCAGTTTGGCTGATCCTGTGTTGTATCCAGCAATAGTTTAGTTTTGTATATTGCTTTACCTAGTTATCAAATTTGAGGATGAGGCAACGGGAATCTCCAGTTTTATAGCTAGTAAGTTAGAAGTGCAAGTGGTCCAGGCCTCTCGGCTGCTGTCTGAAGCGGGAGCATCTTGTGTGACTAAGCCCTGTAACTTGTGGAATATGATTCTAAGTCCAGGTAGACAATGTCAGAATTGAATTGTTGGACACCCACTTGGTGTTTTCCGAGAACTGGAGAATTGGTTGATATGAAAGAAACAAAACAGAAAATCCCAGCTATTTAGATTAGTTTGGGAAAATGAGTGGAAATGAGGGAGAAGGTGAAGACAATAGAGAAAAGGGTGTGGAAATAGGAGAGCAGTGATCCAGGTGTGAGATAGGAGACTGCCCTCTAGTATTGGGGAAAGGCTGAATCCACTGGGAAGCAGTATCAGTAGGCAGGTGATGTGGCATCAGGCTCAGAGAGTGACCTTGGATGTGAGACTGTCTAGGTCAAGCCCCTTCCCTACTGCTTAGCATCTACAGACTGTGATCAGGTTATGTAGTGTCACAGAGCCTGCACTTCCACGTGTGATGATATGTAATGGTGGGTCCACCCTATGCATCTAAAACCCGTAAGGTTGGGAAGAGAAAATAATGCATGCAAAGTGCTTCGTACAGTGCAGTCCTCGGTAAGGGTCAATAAGTGGTTGTGTGCATCTGCTGTTGGCAGGGTGGCTCAGGAGGTGGTGTGACTGAAAGATGAACAAAGAGTTCAAATGTAGGCCACTGGGAGAGTCAGCAGGCTTTGACAAAACCACACAGGAACAAGGATTCTTCTACCTAAGCTTATTCCTTGGGTTTAGTCTGTTTTCTGTTAATATAACAATGCCTGAAAGCAAATGATTTGTAAGGAAAAGAAGTTTACTTTGCATCATGGTTCTAAAGGCTGAGAAGTCCAAGATATGGTGGCTGTATCTGGTAGGGATTCTGCAGGGTACCAGGACTGCACAGGGCATCACATGGCAGAAGAGATTATATAAAAGACAGAGCCAAACTGGCTTTAGTAACAGATCCAATCTCAAAATAACCCATTAATCTGTGAGTAGAATAATATATTTATGAAGGCTATCACTTTGCAAAGGTCCTGCCTCTTAATACCTTACAACAAAGATTAAATTTCAATGTGACTTTTGGTGGGCACCTTCAAACCACACCCACCCCCTAACAGCCAAGGCCTGCTATTCCATGCACTGAAATGTAATCGCAAGATTACATTTACTGGAAATATCCTAGATTTACTGGAAGTGTCTGGACTGTGTAGGGCTATGGTAGAAACAACAGGGAGGAATTTGAATAGGGAATCAGAACACCCAGATTTTATGTCTTAGCTCTTAGACTCATTAGCTGTGGGAGTTGGCAGTGATTCCTCACCTATAAAGTGGCAGGGTGGGTCAGGGTGGTCTCTTCCATGTCACTTCTCAGCACCTCAACCCTTGTCTAGTCCTCTCTCTTGCTTCTAATCTGCCAACATAACTTGGTTTGTCATCTGAACTTAATTTTACACACAAGTCTAAGGTTGTTTGACAATTCTCAATTTTTTCCTTGGTTACTTGAAAGGGGCAGCTATTTCCTTGCTTGAATCTTTTCCAAGGGACCTCTAGTTGGCCACTATTTCCAGATGAAGCCATCCCTGGAATGCTCTGTGGAGAATTACATTCCTAGTAACTGAAATGATACCCTAAGGAATAGGAGGAGCAGGAGCAGCCCAGTTTGGAGCCTGTTGTCTTTGGGGGGGGGCAGTATTGGGAATTGAACCCAGGACCCTCCCACTGAGCTACAGCTCCAGCCCCCCCCCCATTTTTAACTTTTTTCCTTTTTGAGAGAGCTTTGCTAAATTGTCCAAGCTGGGCTTGAACATGTGATCTTTCTGCCTCAGTCTCCAAGAGTGCCAGGATTACAGATGTGCACCCCACACTACTGAGCCTGTCTTTGAGGCTCATTTATTTATTTAGTCTGTAAGTCTTCATTCAGCATTACCATGTGCCAAGCTTTGTGCAAAGTGCTAAAGTCAGTGAACAAAACCTGCTAGGGTGAAATTTACTGTATGGTAAATACAGTAGAAGGGCTGCGCCATTCAAGACCTTATTAAACCATATGGAGAAACTAAGTAAGAGCTAAGGAGACAGAAAAACCAGCATAGCAAAAGTGACTGAAATTCTAACATTTATACATGGGGATTCTTTAGCTCTGTAGAAAACATATTAGGCCCTCATATTTACCATCTATGCCCACATCAGCAGGGAGCATGTTTCTTCTCCTCCCCAGAAGACTAATCCCTAAGAAAAGGTAAGTCACCTTATTCAAGTGCTTACAAGTTCTCTCATGTTAAGGAAACTCTCAAAATTACTTTATCCTCAATGACAAAGCCCTGTGTGAGGGAAGGCAAATTAGCAGTGCTAATTTGGGAAACTTAAAAACAGTCCAGATGGCAGTAATGTATACATATACACATGAGTGCACATGTGTGTACACACACACATGCACATTCAGTGTTAGAACCAAACCCAGTCTCAGAATAGCCCCCACCCCATGTGGGGACTGGCCACAGACCTCTACTTCCTCTGTTCCAGTCTGAGTTCCCGACTACAGTGGGTCAGGCTGAGACTGGCCTCAGGAGGGGGTGGGAGGTGGCACAGGCAGCTTCTTAGTTCATCTTGTCTTTGTCCAATCTGTGTTTTACTAACTGAACACTGAAAAGAACCAAACAAATTATATATCATACTGGCAGCTTTTCATAGTTCACTCACAGAGGTCTGAATGCTCTGAAATTCTCCTTAGTATTGATTGTCTTCAACTCCATAAGCAGAATTTGAAATTTCTTCTGACATTTCCTTTCCCTTACTTGAATAATTGGTTCTATGTATAATCTCAACATTACCTGGCACCCTCTATCCTTCAGGGTTGTAGTTATACCTGCTTGGATCCATATTAGTTAAGTAGTTAATTCTAAATGTAACAATGATGTGCATAGTCTGCATGTGTGACGTGCACATTTTTCAAAATGACACAGAAAATATGAAATTCTATCTGTTCAATACTTCTTCATTCATTCATTTTTTTAAAAAATAAAATATTGACATGGTGGTGAGCTGATTTGAGCCCAAGATCTTTTCCCCGCTTCAGTGAGATGGCACATTCATCTACTGGGGCCCACATGCCCTGGTCCAGGACTGTGGGAGTGGAAGACAGCCAACATCAGAAATGGTCTGTGAGCCCAGAAGTGTGTCAACCATTCAGCATTTGTAATCCTCCAATATTCAGGATGTTGTTGAGTGTCCCTGAGTGATTTGTAATTGAGTCAAATTATGTAATAAACAAAGCTGTCTCCTTAAGCCTTAAATTATAGGACTTAATGAAACCTTCAGTCCTTAACAAGATAAGATGGTGTGTAAGTGACTAGCTAAATAAATGTGCTTCAAATCTCTGACAAATAGCTTTTTTTATATTAATTTTATTGGTACATTTTAGGTGTACAATGACATCCATCACTGGAAATTTGCACCTTTACATAGTCACTCTTGGTTCTTATTCTTGCCCCATTCCCCTGTCTTCCTTTCAACTCCTCCATCCCTCCCTATTTACAAAGACTTTGTTTCCAATTTTTCATTTTCTCATATTAATTTCATTCCTTTCTTTCCATTCCCCTACCCCTCCCACTTCCCCTTCCCCTTTGCCCTTTTTCTTCCTATTTCACATTATCTATTATACCATTTAGGCCTTATTTACACTTTCAGTTTCTCACACTAGAGAAACTATTTGGTATTTACACAAGTGTCCTATTTATTTCATTTAAGAGTATCGCCTCAATGTGCATCCATTTAGCTATAAATGTCTCTAATTTCTCATTTTTTATAGCTGAGTAGTACTGGATTTTATTTAAAAAAAGAACCACATTTTCTTTATCCAGTCTGAAGTTGATGGGCAATTGGGCTGCTTCGAAGTTTTAGATATTACAAATTGTGCTGCTATGAACATGGGTGCACATATATCACTGTGGTATAATTCTTTTAAATATATGGGGAAGATACCCAGCAGAGGAATAGCTGGATCAAATGGGACTTCCAGTCCTAGTTCTTTGAGGTATCTCCATACTGATTTCCACAGTGGTTGCACCAGTTGACACTCCCACAAGCAGTGGAGC
>NW_004624799.1:8800094-8812421 GCF_000247695.1 Heterocephalus glaber | reverse complement strand
CTTTACCTCTATTCATCTTAACTAAATGTCATTTAAGTTCATAGTCCATGAGCAGGAGATATTTACAGCACTTTGAGAAATACTGAGTAACTTGCCTCCTTAATGCATTTACCTGTCTTAACTTTCTTTCTTTTTCCCATTTTCCACTATTTCTTACGTCTAAAATCTGTCCTTTCAATCTCTTTATAAGACCCCTTTAGTAAAAAGAATGTCAGCAATAAGAGGGGGAGTTATAGTAGTGGGGGAAACAGAAGGGGTTTTAGGAGAGGTTTCCCTAGGAGTGGATGTGGCAATAGAACTAAGAGAAACTGGAATTTGGGACTTGTGAGCCATATCAGATTTTAATATATTATTACCAATTTGCCTCATAGAGTTTGTTGTTAGTCACAAACACAATGACTCCTGTGATCAGAGTAACAATTACAAACATTATGGCAAGAAAAAATAAAACATGAAGGTACAATGTGTTCCACCCTTTCTTTCCCCCAGCTGGAACTTTGTCAAGCAGCAATGGAGGTCGGTTGGGCTTTGCCAACTTACCATCCAGTTCTAGCATTCAACCAACTGCACTGGCAAAAGCCTGTATGCTATGGGGGACCTCAGGAGCCTCCTTGGCCAATAACACATAGACAGGTAGCCCACCCTTGTCACTGGAATTTTCATTTAACAACCTTAAGCCTTCTGGAAGTACTTTTTCTCACCCACACAGGGTGCCTTCATTTAAACCATTTATCTTTTCACTCAAGCCAGCCCCTGTGGGGTTGTAGGATAGGTGACAGCATTGTACTTGATGGTCCTTAGCCCAACTTTCCAGATCAGTGTTGGTGAAATGAGTGCCCCACGTCACTGTCAATTCTCCATGGCCTCCATGCATTACACAAAGCTGAAGAAAACCTCTCACAGTAGCTCCCTGAGTTGTCCGTTTGCAGAGGAGGGCTTACAGGAGACTCATGGCAGTGTCTGCACAGGTGAGTGCATACTTGTAGCTCTCACTCACAGGTGTAGCCCTGATGTAATCCACTTGCTAGTCCTGTACTGGTCATGTCACTTGTGCACCTGTCCAGCTAGTGGGTCCATCCTGCGAGGTTGTAGCCAGGAGCAGGCCTTGCATACCTGTACAGCATGTAAAAAGTCAGAATGCTTTATGGGAATGTCTGCAGCCCTTGTTGTCCTTCAGTCTGTGTTGGCCAGACTTCATGTGTGCCCCGTGGCTGGCTTCTCTGGGTGTGTGGGGACAAATGGTCCCCATTTCATGAAGGCATCAGCCTCTTGGTTATCTAGGAGACTTAGTGGACAGCCACATGGAAGACTATCAGTGGTTCTGATTTATTTTTTATGTTTTATCCATCCCCCTCCATAATCTGATATCCTGATAGTCCCCTGCCGGTGCTCCTTTTCCCATTGTGCCATCCACAGGTCTTTAAGACAGACCAACTATTGTTATAGCTAGATGGTGACCACTTTTCACGAGTCACCATCATCCATACTGCTCTTAGCTTAGGCACTGGCTGTTTCCTCTTTCCATTCTATAACCAGATGGTATCTTACTCGTCTGTATTGCTATCACCACCGACTTACTCGTGCTTTGTGCTCCAGTTAGTGCCAACAGAGTCCTAAGCACCTTCCAGGATAGACAGTGTCCCTTCTAGCACCTTATCTAGATCAGCTGTTAGTTTAATCATGGAGGGTGGTTTAGCAGCTTGCAGTGACACTGGCCCTGGTATGGCTTTCATGCTCTTTATCACAAGGCTGGCAGATAGAGATCCATGCTGCCATAAGTATGCATGCCACTTTGTAAAGTCTGACCTTGTAATATCCCAGAAAAGGGCTTGACAAAAGCCCCTGAATTCAGCCCTTTATTCGATATATTGTTTTTACTGTCACTGAAGCAGATTAAGTGATGGAGTCTGCCTACTGCAGGGCTTTATATACCACTTGCAGTTGTGCACCAGTGCTGCAAACGAGGCTTTACCCCTTTCCATGATCTGGACCAGAATCTTACTGGAACTATAAGCCCTCATCTGGAGCCCTCAGGTTTTGGTAACTAGAACAAATGGGAATTGGGGTACTAGAGCACATAATTGTTTGGCCTGCCCCACAAGTATATTTTCTTGTTCAGAAGCCTCTTGATTTCTTTTGGCCCAATCCCATATGTTCCCTCTTTTTATCAAATTATATGAGGGATAGGTACGTAAGCACAGTGAGTGTAAAAATGTGCCAGTACCCCCCAAGAGACCCAGAAAAGCCTGCAGTTGTTTTGCCTTCATTGGTATAGGCTGCTGCAAAGCCTTTTAAGGTATCATGCATGTCCTACCCATCCATAAGACCCAAAATAACTTTATTGCAGTGCCAGTCCCTTGCACCTTGTGAGGTTAGCATGATGCCATCTATATAATAAAACATTTTCACAGTAGGTGGGCAAGATAACAGATCAAGGTCCCAGGCCACCATCCCAAGGTAAATGACAGGGCTGAGCAGGTAGTCCTGAGGGAATGCTCAGACAGTCCATTATGTCTATTTCAGGTGAATGCAAACTGGCCCTGGGACTCAGCAGCTAAAGGAACACTAAAAAAGCATTTGCAATATCCAAAACAGCATGATAAGATCCCATAGCCTACGTCAATTGTTCAGTCAGGAAATCCATGTTGGGCAGTGGCATGGTGGCAGGGCACCACCTTATTTAACTCTCTATAACCCATAGTCATTTTCCATGAGCCATCTTAGCTTCTTTACCAAAAATATATAATTTACAATGTGAAGGTATGCCTTAGCAGCATACCCACCCCTAGTATAAGCCTGGTCTTCTTTACCTGTGAACATCTCCAGATTCTCCAATGACATATGTGTTAGATTAGGCTTAAGTTGGCTCAGGAAAAAATGGCAGAGAACTTTGTAATAGTTATCATCAAGTACTTACGCAAAGAATCCTTCCTTTTCCTGGCTCTGTTTACCTCTTGGAAGGGCTGACACAAATGACTCCATCAAGGTATTCACAACTTTCCTGCTTCACTTATATTCCTCTTTTCCTTGTGAGAGTTTCTCCCAACAATCAATCATTACATTGTCCTTAGTCACCAGAATGCTGTTCTGATTGTTACTCATATCTAGTCTCATGTTGGAGGGGAAGTGTGTGACAGTTGAGAGTCAATGTCATAGCCTTTTGAGCCACATTTGAGCAATGAGGAGGCTGAGAAGGAGTAGCTCTTAGGCATTACAAATGTCCTTTCATGAGCCTCATCCTCTATGAAACTTTTTTAGCTTACTCTGGCCTTTCTGAGATTTATTTTAGCTTTCTGCTTTTGTTCTCTTTCTCTTCATTTCTTTCTTTCTGATAGGGCAAAATCTTACCATACAAAAATCCTTCCTTACCAAAAATATATCCTCATACTCATAACTTTTTATATATATTTCCTTCTCTGTCCTACTTACTGGTCCCCTTCTGTCATAAATTCCATGGGTGTTTGGATTTTAAAATGCTCCTGGTACATTTTTTCCCTTTGATCTCGTAGTTAGCACACAGATTTTACATTCCAATTAGGACTGGCTGACTAACAGGCTTCCAAGTAACCTTGAATAGCAAAAATGTCCTTTTTTTTTTGGTACTGGGGATCAAACTCAGGACCTTATGATTGCAAGGCAGGTGCAGCACCACTGAGCTAAATCTCCAGCCAGCAAAAGTATCTTAGTGCAAACAAAAATCAGAAAGAAGAGCAAATTAAGGCCTGGGAGACAGACACCTCAGCCTCCGGAGCATATCTTATTGCCCCCACCATGGGCAGTGCACAGTGGCTACAGCTCTGCTGCACTCCCATCCCACAAGGACTACCTTCAGGGACTGCAGAGTGCTTTCCCAGTCCGTCGGGCATTTGGGGGTTATCCCAGACTCACACTGTAGACCACACTCATGGAAGAGATGCATCACCCCATACCACATGGAGGAGGATGGCCACCCTGGGATTTCCCCTACAGATTCTCTTCCCTGACTCTTCTCTGGATCTGTTGGGTCCCTGTTCAGGTGCCAGATGTTGCATACATTTCCCAGAAGGTTGTAAAAGAAACATCTTCCTCCAAACTGAGAGAGGGCCAACAGTCCAAACAATGACTCAGACAAGTCCAAGTTGGCAAGTGCATGAGTTTATTCCAGGGCATTGGATGACTTGAAGGCTGCAGCACTACCTAGGTCACCAACCCCTTTTGTGAAGCTACTGACTTTATGGGGCTTTAATTAAAACGACAAACACAGATCCAAACCAAGAAGGGTCCTTGGGAAAAGCCATGTGCGTACCCTGCTCACATCACATCCTTATTAGGAACTCCACCAGTCTCAGCAACCACTGTCTGGCTGTGGTGGTGGGTGGCCTTGTGCTGTAGTCTGGTCACAGCCTCAGCACCTGGTGGGGCCCTCTGGACAGCTGAATGGGCCACTGCAAGATGGAGTTCCTTTGGTTAGGGTTCAGAGCGCAGATCTCATTGTACCTTTCTCCTGTGGGTCCTAAATTTATAGGTTGAACAGCAGTATATCAGAATTATTTGGGAAAAAAAATGTGTTTGTACTGAATGTGTTCTTTCCTTTTGTTTTTTTTTTAATACTGGGGATTAAATCCAGAGTCTGTGCATACTGCAGCTCCCACCAAGCTACATCTTCAGCCTTTTTTTAAAAATTATACTTTATTTTAAAACAAGTTCTCACTCATTTGCTAAGCTGCCCTTGAACTTGTAATTCCACTGCATCCATCTCTTGAGTAGCTGGGATTACATATATGTGCCACCATGCCTGGCACAGACATTTTTCTTGGCATTATTCCTTAAACTATATGTTATAATAACTGTTACATAGCCTTTACATTATTTTAGGTAATATAAGTAATCTAGAGATGATTGAAAGTTTACAGGAGGATGTTCAATTTATATGCAAATATTTTACCAGTTTGTATAAATATACGAGGGATTTTGGTATCCTTAGGTGTCCTGGGCAAATCCTCTCATGCATAGTGAAGGATGAGTGTATCTGCTCTATTTTGTTGTTCCATCATTTTTAACTCCCCGTTCTTCTCCCTGTTCCCCGAGATACTTTCATGTTAAGAAAAATAATTGCAATGAATAAATAATATTCATCTATTTAGCACAATCTGTGAGTGCCTGCTGTATTCCAGGAGAGCAGGGAGCTGGGTGCTGGAGGTGAGGGGCATCACCATCCTTCTGAAGCACTTATGAATCATTAGGTTCCAATAAGTGCTAGAGGAAAAAAGCAGGCAGGAGAAAGTCAAAGTGAGGAAATGAAAATGTGAGTGTCTAGACAATAAATATTTACAACGGAAATTTTCTGCGTTACTTTCTATAAGAAAGTTAGATGATTATAGGAAAAAGGAAAGCTGCTTGTCAGTGATTTTTCTCCTCATCATTATTTATTCAACACTGCACTCTGCTGCATTCCAGAGACTACTATACATTGGAAGGAGCTGACACCCAGGGGAAGGTGAGAGCCATCAGAGCGAGGAAGGACATGTAACTCAGGCAGGAAGCCCAGTGGAGGGTTCTTGGCACATCTTTCCTAGAGTCATCGCCAGATTTCAGGGGCCAAGGCCATTAGTTGAGTAAGGAATTAAAAGCATGACATGAAGAAATAATATCCTATTCTGTCTGTGTGTTATTTTTATGTCACATACAAAGGAGCAGAGATGTGTGAGAGCATGGTTGGAGCAGTTAGAATTTTTTTTTAATGATTGCTTATCGGCTAGGCCTTATCAAATTTCTTTATAGCCAAGCATAGAGGTTAAGAACTTGGAGTCTAGCAGAAGTGGTTCTAGCCTGAGTCCACTACTCACTGATTTTGTGACTTTCAACAGTTCCTTTCACTTCTGTAAGTCTCGTTATTTTCATCTGTAAAATGAGCGTAGTAATGAGCACAATATGAATAATAGGGCAAAACCAGATTTTCTGTACAAAATCACTTTTTTTTCCAGTGCTGGGAATTAAGTGGGCCTGCTGCATGCTGGGCAAGAGTTCTGCCATGGGTCTGTCCCCAGCCAAATCATTTTTCATAATGATGGCATGCAGCAAGTACTTAGTAAATGCTGACTTATTTTAATTGCCACTTTTGATTACTCATTCACTGACATTTCAAAGGGAACTGCAGTGTAGAAACGTGTGCCAGGTCACCTCTCACAACTGATATAGCCTGCACTGCCTTATGGCCGCATTCCTGAGGGGTAGGTGTCAGAAGGAGGCTGGAGAGTAAGGTGAGACCTACCTCGAAGAGCCTTGTGGAGCCTATTTAGGATGTTGGATTTTATCAAGAAGGCAGTGCTTCTCTAGGACATTTCAGTGGAGAGTGACAAGGCAAGATTTGCATTTTAGAAAAATTAGTCTGGTGGCAATACAGACAATGGCTTCAGGAAGGGAATAGTGATTACTGAAAGCCTGTTAGGAAGCCATTGCAGTCATCCAAAAGAGGAGGCATTCCCTGCAATAAGGTAGTAGCAGGAAGATGGGGAGAATATGGAGCATCAAGGGGAAGGCGAGCAATGCCGGTGGATGGTGATGGAGAGGCAAGAGTAGGAGGATTCAGCTGCTGGAGGGTTTCAGCTTTATTGACTGAAAACACAGTGGCACCATGTCCAGGTGGCAAATCACAGAGGAAAGAGCTTTGAGCATGGTAAGCTTGGGGTATTCTGGAGCTTCTGAGGGGAAGTATGAACAAGGCAGCTGACAGACTGAACCAGAGGTCAGGAGAAATGTCAGGCTGGGGATTTCAAGTTTGGAATTGAAGGTGTGAGTGTGAATAAGATCATTTAGTCAGTCTGTCCATGGCATTGAGCACCATGGATCAGGGCTTCTTTCCCCGTGGGAATAAAGAAGTTAAAAAACAGTCAGAACCACTACTCTCAGGGCCTTATACAGTGACACTTCAGTTCATGAACTTAATTCAAATTTCTCCATAAGATCAACATTGAACCTTACCATTGAATTTGATTCAGTTCTTGTCCAATTTGGTTTGTGACCAGAATCATGGAAAGAATTAAATTCTTGAACCAAGGTACCACTGTACTAAAGTTGGGGTAGAGAAGGGGGAAGACATTAAACAGCAAATAAAGGAAAAGTATAACTTCTGCTGTCAGCAAATACTGGGAAAAGAATGTCACTGACAAATTGGATAATAATTTATGGAAGAACTGTAGAGAGATTCATTACAACAAAACAACTTTACATTTAAGCAAGATAGTTATTATAACATCATAAAGGAAACTTGTTTCACCACAGGAAAAAACTTTGCCCTTCTAAAATGGCACATTTAGAAAACACATTATGTGAGACTGGGAGTCCCCTTAAGAGATTAGCCTTTGGGGAGGAAGTTAATTAGGTAAGAGGAAGAAATGAAAATGGGTGTATCATCAGAGATGGGGAGAAAGGCAAGTTCAGGAAATCTGAATTGAATGGGAAGACAGGTATGTGAGCATGTACAGGCATCATATGGCTTTCTCTGCTTGAGTGTGTGTACCTGAGGACATCTTCACAGTCCCCAGATCACAGGTGCCAGGTAGGGGGGCTGCTGAGAGGGAAAGAGGTGGCAGGACGTGGGGCTCAGAAACACCCATCCTAGCCAGGAGACAGACAAATGAGTAACCCTATACACATGTCATGGAAGAGTGTAGAATGTGCTAGGAAAGAGGGGCTGAGGCTAAAGGGACACACTGTGGCCCTCGTTGAGCTTAAGGGATCACTAGCCAGTGCCCCAGGCTGCCCCAGACGATCCATAAAGTGAAACAAATCTGGATGCATATTTATTTAGAAGTCTGAGATCGACTGGTGTTAGTACAAAATAAGCAAAATAGTCTGGGCAGCCAGAGCAAATCATCAGTGCTTAGAAAAGGTGGATGTGTCCAGGAGACAATGGAGGAAGGATAGAAGGTTTTCTTGGGAAAGCAGCCAGCATGTCGTATTTGTAAGTGTGACTTCTTGGTGTGAGAGGATCACGCTGCTGAAGCTGGACACTCCTCACAGAGCCCTGAGCACAGAATGCATCCAGAAGCTGTGGAGGTCTCACCATCATTTCACCATGAGGTTCTTCTTCGTGAGAGACTCCTAGGAGTGGCCCAGAGCTGACTGAAGAAAAAGTCAGTGCCACCCTGTAAAACGTGGGCACACCAGCACCTCCTTTCCCTTCTTTATTTTCCCAGAAGAATTAAAAGACCATGAGAGTCCTTAGAAATAATTTTGGGAATCTAGGGAATAATGACCAAGAAATGCCATGAGGAGGGAGGCCTCTGGTCTCTGCTAACAGTGCATTTAGGTTGCCTTTTGTTAAAGTCCTGTTGATTTTAATGGTTTTCCCAAGAGGATAGTGATTTCAATGATTAGGTATGAAATGTGAGTTTATAGGAGAAAATGGAGCATGAAAAGGCTAAGCCGGGCAAAGGTGGGTTCTGAAGCAGCCTCAGAGATGGGGAGAGTGGGACAGCAGCCCTGAGCAGCTCTCCGGTGAACCTAGGGCTTGTGATTGTGGCTTCACTGGGTGACTGAGATCTGGGATAATGATACTCAACCAACCTATGACCTTGATGTCCCTGGATCCAGCCCAGGTCCCACAGTAAAATCTCTGGAGACGAGAAAGCCACCAGGCGATGAGACCTCTCTCATAGACCTTAGCCAGTTGGGTGAGTCACTGGCCTAATAAAATGCTGTTTAAAGTATAATTTTGTTGGAAATTCCAGAGTACCTAATTCTTTTTTCTCTTTTCCCTTTCATCTAGGCACTGGGAAATCATGAATTTGATAATGGTGTAGAAGGACTGATCGATCCACTCCTCCAAGAGGCCAAATTCCCAATTCTGAGTGCAAACATTAAGGCAAAGGGACCACTAGCATCTCAAATATCAGGACTTTATTTGCCATACAAAGTTCTTTCTGTTGGTCGCGAGGTTGTGGGAATTGTTGGATATACTTCAAAAGAAACCCCTTTTCTCTCAAATCCAGGTATTCTTTACTTTTATAGCATGTGTGCCTTGAAAATACAGGCACTAAGACAGAGTTTGGCATTATTTGTATGGGCTATAAGCAAAAGTAGGAAGAACTGGACAAATGGTGTATTTAGGATGACACTGATGGAACCAGTCTGGTGGATTCTAGGTCTTTCTGGGTTACTTCTTTAAGACATTCCCTCTTCTTCTCAGTGCACCTCTTTGATGACATGGAGTGTCTTTGTTTAATTTGGTACCTGAAAGTTGGAAGTGAAAACTGGTGTGGGCTATTTCTATAGATATCTGGTCCCTAATCAAGCCAATTTTTCCAGTCTTAGTACCCCGGGCACTACAAGTGTATAAGTTGTATTTCTAGCACATTTAATTTATTTTAGCTAAGTAATGAATTTCCTGTGAATTTATAAGCCTTCTTGTGATAATCCTGAAATACATCTCATGCTTTCTATGTGTGTGATGCCCAGTCTTGTGAGGTTTCTTTTCTGGTTTGTTTTTCTTTGTTCTTTTGATTTGTTTGTTTTTGAGACAGGATCTTACTATGTAGCCCAGGTTGGCCTCAGACTCAGAGCAATCTTCCTGCCTCATCCTCCTGAGAGCTGGGACTACAGCTGTGCACTACCATGCCTGGCCCTATGAGGTTTCTGATGTATTAGGAGAATGCATTCTTTTGTCCTCAGAGGAATTTTTCAGAATGTTTTCATTCCTTCCTGCCAGCCTACCAGAAATAAAGGATGCTAGCTCCCTCCATACTTATTCATTCCCCCAAGGATCTATCTCTGTGCTGGGAGTTTTTCTGTGCACCAGGGATACCAACCAAAAGTCCTTTTCCCCTGGAGCTTCCATGTTTAGTGAGTGATGGGTCAGAAGGTGGTGAGTGCTTTGGGGAAGGATTAAGAAGCAGGTCTAAGTGTAGGTGTGGCAAAAGGAGAGATAAATCAGATACACAAGCTTAACTATCAAATGGTTTCTCTTATATGAGAAGCCCAAAATATAAATTAAGAGCAAAATAAAAAAGATAAAGAAGTAGGGACTTAGATCTTTAGCAAAAGGGCAAGAGACCAACAGATGGAGGGATGGGGAAAGGAGGAGAGTGGAAGGGGATGAAAAGAGAATTAAGATGTGTTCTGTGCATGTACCAACTCCACACAGTGAATGTAATCGTGTACTGCAAACGTGTACCAATAACAGAAATTTAATTAAAAAACATATAGGGAAAGGAAAGGCTTATTGCAGAGGAAACTTGGTGCCTAGGCTAACTCAGAGCCTGAGGCTTCTTGGGTGATCAACAAGATGAAAATTACCCTTAATGTTCTCTTGATAGACCATAGTGGCAAAGCTGTTGCAACTTTTGATTTTTAAATGTTGCCCGTTAAGTTACTGGCAAGAGGGCCAGTCCAATCCATTTGCGTGATGCTGATTTCCAGGCTGTGAGTCTGGAACCTCCCTGGCTGTGATGTCAGCTGTGCTGTTTATCTCCCATTATCATTTTCTCATGTGGAGTGGACAGGTGGAGTTAGGACTCAAGAGTTCTACCAGCAAAGCACACAAGAGACTCCTGACATCACTGCGTGACAAGGATGAGTTTTTGTTGTTCTATGGAGACATTTGAACTTTTCAAACTGGAATTTACAGACTCTTGCATTTTGAAAGTTGTTTATAAGATCTTGTTCATATTTTAACATTTTCATTTGTGGCTAGTTCTTAGAAATTAGCATATAGGAGTCTGAATCAACTGGAGACTGCTTTGTGGCACAATACTGGATGCGACTTCTGAGCAGCGTGCTTCTGTATTGCCAATTACCTTCATGCCAGTTAAATTCATAAAATCTCAGCATTTGCTGCAAATTGGCTACAGGGACTGGGAACAACAGGCCATACTTATTCACCTGCCACCTGGAGTGCAGCCAGACCCACGCTTGCCTGTTGGTACAGGTGATGGATGATTGCCACTAAGCAAGGGAGCAGGCAGCCAGTGAAAAGCCCACACGCTTCTGGTGCCAACAATGTTTAGATGCAGAGCTCAATCCCAACGTTATTGTCAAGCAAATGGAGTATTACAGTTTAGATCTAATATGTCCCCCAAAAGTGTCATGTGTTCAGGGGTTGGGCCTGGTTGGAAGAGGTGGCTCACTAGGGACATGACCTAGAAGTGTGTATTCTTGTTCCTGCTCTTCCTGCTTCCTTACTGCCATGGAGTGAGCAGTTTTCTTCTGCCATACCCTTTCACCATGCTGTTTCTACCTTGGAGGCAGCTGACCATGAACTGAACCCACTGGAAACTGAGCCAAACAAAACCTCTCCTTTAAGTTGTAGGTGTCAGGTATTTTGTCTCAGAGATGAGAAAGCTGACTAATACACAAAGTTATCAACTGCCATGTTAAAATTGGCATTCAAGTACTGCTTGGTGGTTCTTTTAGGCCTGCAGACTAATTATCCCATGTTTTCAAACAAAGCATTGAAATTACTAATACTCTTTTGTATGTCATGTTTATAGTTCAGGCATTTTCTGCATTGCTACTATGGAAGTCTAAATATAAAAAGAGATTAAAAAACAAGTCATATCTGAAGTCTTCTCATAGTTTGCGATTGAGTTAAAGTAAATATTATCTATATTTCTTTATATATATATATTTTTTTCTTTTTTACTGGGGATCAAACTTGGGACCTTGCACTTGTGAGGCAGGCGGTGGCAACACTGAGCTAAATCCCCAGCCCTAAAATATTATCTATAACCTTAAACTAGTACAACTTTAAGTGAATGTGACTGAAGTTATTGATTTTAAGTTTTATTGGCTTCCTAGGAGGTTTTGTATTTAATTACAAATACGTTTTGGTCTTAGTAATTAAACAGCTTTAATAAATTAAGGTAAGGTTTATTCTTGGTTTATTAACATGTATAATAAGCAATACAATAAGTTATTAATAAATATATTTTATTTATCTTGTTTCCTAGGAACAAATTTAGTATTTGAAGATGAAATTACTGCCCTGCAACCTGAAGTAGACAAGCTAAAAACTCTAAATGTGAACAAAATTATTGCACTGGGACACTCTGGATTTGAGATGGATAAACTCATCGCTCAGAAAGTGAAGGGTGTGGACGTTGTGGTGGGAGGACACACCAATACATTTCTTTACACAGGTAATTGTTTCAAAATAATCACACAGGCAAGGATATCCAGGTAAGTTATTTTGTTTCTTTTGCCTTTGTAAATGTTTTATTATTATTTCTATCACTGTTTATTATGTAATATATATTATATAATCTATAATATGGTGTCTATATATGTAATATAGTGAATTTCATGATTATAAGTCAGTTCTATTTATTTATAAATATATAGAGAACATAT
>NW_004624799.1:8752959-8788108 GCF_000247695.1 Heterocephalus glaber | reverse complement strand
TAATTATTTTTAAAAAGCTCAGCTTTAGATGAAGCGTGACCAAAATAGGGCATGAACAGTCCAAGGAGTCTTACGCCTTCACTCAGGTGCGAGTCTCCCGTGTTCCTTGATCTATCTTCACACCATTTGTCATTTACACCATGTCACCTTGCAGCAACAACTGGTTACCCACACTGATGGCGTCCCCTCCTGTCCTGAAAGCATTGGGTGACAGTGCTGAGCTTTCTGTGAACTCTGTTGCCTGTCCTTTGGCTCCTGTCATGGTTTTTCCAACCAGTGAAGTCCTGCACACAGGATGAAAGAAAACTTAAAGGATAAAAATTACACTGTGCTTATCTGTAAGTCTTGAAGGTAGATAGAATCTCTGAGAAAACTAGATGAGTTTCATCTTTTACTTCACATTTCATAATGGCTGACCAAGATTAAACTTGTTCCTGTGAAAGTCTTCCGTTGTGAGCAGTGAAAAAAATTAAAAGGTGATGCTAGAACGCAATAGAGGATGAGTATATTTGCCTATTTAAATAAACTTCCTCAAGTTTAAAACACTTGGGAAGCTGAGGCAAGAGGATCAATATGAGTTTGAGACCAGCCTGGGCTATATATAGCAAGACCCAATCACAAATAATCACCCAATCAATAAATAAACTGATTTTAAAAGATTTAAAAATCATCTTACGGATTTAGCATGAAGTTAAAATAATGAACCTTTAAACATTATTAGTTAATAAATATAGTTAAAATAATACATGGTTTTGAAACATTTTAACATACACATACATACTTAAAAGAAAACTTTCTCAAAACACTTGAATTGCACTCTGATATAGCCTATTATGTTATTTAACTATTTTAGTGGCAGTTACCAGCTATTAAATTAGTTTCGTTATATTGTAGCTATCCCATCCTGTTTTAAACTCAGCTTTCCTGTCTTCTTGCCACAGCTCCTGTTCTTGTCCTGGCAGGGTGTCTATGTGGATGAGTGACCCAGTCCCCAAGGTTCAGAGCCCTTGATCCCCTGGCCCCAGGGACTGTCACCTGTACTTCCCTTCACAGCTCCACTTCTGGCCTGCAGTTGAGACTCGGTCATCTCCAGAACTGCTCTCCAGCTCACATGTAGTAGGCTTCTAGACCCAGGGCCTTTCTACCTCCTCACAGCTGGCCCCCACAAGTAAGGCCTCCTCTTGTCCCTTGAGCCTCTCCCTCCCTGTCAGTCGGCCCCCTGCTCCTAGCCTGGAAGCGTTCGTTGTACTCTCCACTTGACCATGTCATGGTGGACACATGGAAGGCAGATGTCCAGTGTTGCTGAATGAATACTAACAAGGGTAGCTTTAAAAATAAAATTTAAAAATTTAAAAATAAAATTTCCTGCCAGGGATTTAGCTCAGTGGCTCTGCCACCTGCTTTGTAAGTGCAAGGTACCAAATTCAATCCTCAGTACCAATAAATAAATAAATAAATAAATAAATAAATAAATAAAATAAAATAAAATTTCCTAGTTGGGCATGGTGGTGCACACCTGTAATACTAGCACTTGGGAGGCTGAGGCAGGAAAATCATGAGTTCAAGACCAGCCTGGGCTATGTAACAAGTTCAAGGCTGGCCTAGACTGCATACTGTAGTGAGATCCTGTGTCAAAAACAAAACAAAACAAAAAATAAGATTTCTTTTTTTGGTTGATCTAGTATTTGGGGCTTTTGGTTTGGTTTGGTTTGGTGTTTTGAGACAGGGTCTCACTTTATAGTTCAGGCTGGCCCTGAACTCACTATGCAGCCTAGGCTGGCCTGGAACTCATGGTGATCCTCCTGCCTCACCCTCCTGAGTGCTGGGATTACAGGCATGTGCCACTATACTCAGCTTGATCAGGTTTTAATTACCTAATTTTCATTGCTTCTGGATTTAGGCCTAAGTTTGTTGTGTATGGAATTCAAAACTTTTTATTTAAAGAACAGAAATGACCTTAATGACTACAAATTTTTTCTCTTAAAAACAAATGGAGGGTCAGGGATATAGCTCAGCAGTGCAGTGCCTGCCTGGCAAGCTTGAGGCTCTGAGTTTGATTCGTGGTACAAAAAAAAATGGAACCAGTCATGGTGGCACATACCTGTAGTCTTAGCACTTACAAGGCTGAGGCAGGAAGATCACTGTGAGTTCAAGGCCAGCCTGGACTACACAGCAAGAGCTTGTCTCAAAAAAAAAAAAGGAAGGAAAAGAAAAGTAGAGTTCACAGCATAATTGTGGGTGGACAGTAGGCTGCAGTGGAAGCATTGGGACTGAATTAGAGCAGGGAGAAGCGAGGACAAATGACTTTAGGAGGCTCTTTGCAGTCCTTGCTCATCTCTTTACTCCTTTGCACACTGCAGTTCAGATAATCTTGCAATTTAGAAGAAGAAAACAATCTTAGTAATGACAATATTCATGGAACTAGGAAACAGTCTCCAACAAAACACTTTTCCTTTGGGACTGTTGACATCTGTGGTTTATTGAGTAAACTGGAAAATCATCCAAAGGTGGTGGTATATAGCTAGTAGGCCAGTAGCTTCAAAGATGGTATCCTTCCCTTTTTTTTAAATTTTATTTTGAAGCTGGGCGTGATGGCACACACCTATAACCCCAGCACTCTGGAGGCCAATGCAAGAGGATCACTTGAGTTCAAGGCCAGCCTGGACTACGTAGTGAGACCCTGTCTCAAAAAAACAAATAAACAAACAAAAGTTCTTTGAGATTGTCTTCTAAATTGCCCAGACTGGCCTCAAATTTGAGATCCTCCTGCCTCAGCTTCCCAAGTATTCCCATGGGATACTATCACATCTGGCTCCCTTGGTCTTTCTTTTCTTTCTTTCCTTCTTTCTTTCTCTCTTTCTTTCTTTCTTTCTCTCTCTCTTTCTCTGTTTCTCTTTCTTTTTTCTTTCTTTCTTTTTTTTTTTTTTTGGTACGGGGATCGAACTCAGGTCCTTATGCTTTTGGGGCTGGTGGCAGAACCACTGAGCTAAATCCCTGGGCCTCCCTTGGTCTTTTTGAACATAGTAAGCACAGGGACTTGCTTGTTCCAGTAGTCACTGTTAGGAAAAAAGGAGGAAAAAACCAAAGGTATGAGCTCAACAGGACAGATTTATTTGAGAACAAACCTGAGTGTGACCACTCTGGCACTTCGACCAGACCGGCAACTCTTATATAGGCTATAAGGTCTTTTATAGGGTCGTAATCCTACAGGAGGACTGTGAAAGGAGAAAGTCAAAATGGCTGTGGGGTGGGAGGGAGTCAGTGAAAAGCAGTTGCAGCTCCCAGCCAGGGACAAGGTTTGAGAAAGCACCGAGAGTGGTGGCTGCCTTTGGGAGCAGGGCTGAACAATGGCTGGAGTTACCGGGCCGCAGTTCCTGACCTTATTAACCATGATTGGGTATAAAAGCATAGTGGGATGGACAGGCTTAACATGGTCTCTTTCCGCCTATGATGGTGGCGGTCAGACTCCTTCAGTCACCAACTTGGATCCTTCCAGTAAACTTACAGTGTGGCACAGCCTCAGCCCCCATTTCCTTTACAGAGCAGAGCCAGAAGCCGAGTACGATGGCAGATGCCTTTAATACCAGTATTAAGGGGGCAAAGGCAGAGGAATCACAAATTCAAAAGCATCCTGGGACAACATAGCGAGACCCTGTCTCAAAAAGAACAGAGCCAGAGACTTCTGATTAGTGATTTTTATAGTGTTGTAACACTGCTTAGTTTTATCTGCGTCATGAAGCTGCTTTCCAAGGTGAAATGAGACTGTGGCCATCAATCCTGACAGTGTCAGCTTTATTGGATTAAGAAATGCCTAGCGAATTAGTAAAGCACACACCCTTGGGTCATGGTCTCTTACTAGTTCTTCTCTGCCTCTCTTTCCAAGCTGCGCTTCCCAGCTGCCAGGAACCAGCAGCTTTGCTCTGCCACACTCTTGGGCCATGCTGTCTCTGCCTTGGGGTCACCAGATTATGATTATCATTTGCCAGTGAGCAAATTAAACTTCTCCTCTAAGTTGGTGAGTAGGTATTGTGTCCCAGTGAAGGGAAAGCAACTGATCCAGTACCAAAATAAGCAAAGAAAGACTATGAAACAAATGGCAGGGTCACTTGCAGAGCTGAATTTAAGAAAGCTAATGACCAGCTACTGTAAAATCTTAAGGCCACACACACCAGAAGGTACTAACGACTTCCCAGGATGGAAGTTTTTGCTTTCTTAGTTTTTCTGCTTGATGGTCTTCCCCAAAGGATCTCATTTCTCTCAGACTCTCACTAGAAAGTGGCTTGGAATTGCTGGAAAGGGCTTCAGACTCTGGCAGATCCTGTTTCCTCCCTGGCTTGGCCACTACTGGCACACAGGTTATCTAATCACTCTGAGCTTTGGCTTGCTCACTCTTCCTTCCTTTCTTTTCTTTCTTTCTTCTTTGCTTTCTTTCTTGTTTTTTTCTTTTTTTTTTAAATGATTGACAGTGATATAACTACCTTAGAGAATTGGGGGTTTTTATTACTACATATTTTCAGTACATAATTTTACTTTCCTTGTATGGAGTTGGTACATGTATATAACACATATTCTTTTTCCTCGGAGAATTGTTGTAGGGATTAAGTGAGGTGATAAACAGAATGGATCCAAGACAGATATGTCAGTTATTCAGTCATCTAATAACGTCTATGTAGTGTCTATCTATCTATGAATCTGCTTTTCTAGAGAACACTAATACAGGCATTCTACTAAATAAAACAGTTTCTCTCTAAAATGTATTTTGCCACCAATGGAAGACTGGGTCTCGCTAAACTGCTACACTGCCCAGAGTGGGCTCAAACTTGCAATCCTCCTGCCTCCCCCTCCCAGAGTGCTAGAATTACAGGCAGGCGTCACCACATCTGACATATATATTTTTTAAAGATGCAAAATTTTAAGGTGGTGGGTCTATGGGTGTTTTCTTTTCCTTTTGCCAAATACTCTGTAATGCTAGTTTTATTTTTTTAATAAAGCTTTAAAAAAAAAACTAAACCCTATAAACTTCCATTAATCCTAAACTTAAACTACTATGTTGTAAATTTTTTGTTAAATAAAAAATAATTTCTCTCAAATTTGAGAATCTGAGCTAATTTCACAAATGGTCAAATGTAACTTCTTATGCCTGGAAAGTGAGAAAGCAAAGATATGGTGGTTTAACCCATACAGCCTGGCCATATGGCAGTCAGTTCTCTTCCCCTCAGTTTATCACTTCCTCCAAGCCTGGAAACATTGAGAGCTGGGATTGGTAATGCCACCGGTGAGAGAATTTCTAGTGCTCAGCCATGCCTGGGAGCCCAGGCTCCCCCCTCCTCTCCCCAGGCCTCCAGGGTCTCCAGGGAATAGTTGGCGCATGCTTGAGTGCAACTGGCCAGAGTGATGCTGGGGATCAGTGACTAACACAACATTGACACTGCAGATGGCCTCTCTGGCCTTCTCCAGCTAAATGCTTATTTTCTGAAGGATGTCAATTTATGATTATAATCACCTTTTTAATCTCAAGAAATAAAATTAACTATTTCTGAAAAGAGCATTATTAGTAAATTGAACTACATAAGCATATCAAAGTGAAAATCCTGTCATTCCACTCTTTTCCCTTGACTCTGCATTTTAACAGGCTATGGTGATAGAACCAGAGGATATTCGTGTTGCTACGATTTAGTTAAACCAGATATGGTGGCACACATCTTTAATCCCAGCACTCAGGAGGCTGAGGCAGGAGGATCACTGTGAGTTCAAGGCTAGCCCGAACTACATAGCAAGATCCTGTCTCAAAAAATAAAGAAAAAAATATTTTTTTTTACTTGTTATAAAGAAACCTACTTTATAATGTGAAAAGTGAATAGGAATCTGGTGTCTGGCATTATACTGAACCATGGGATAGGCAGAGTCAGTGTGAAGAACAGAGGGTGGCAGAAAGCAAGCGGGGTCCTTACTGTTCTTCCCTCTCTGCACCAGGCAGCATCTCCTAGCCTCATAAAGATGAAGAAAGCACCATAGGCCTGGCCCCGTGAGGCAGTGGAAACTCACAGCTCTGAGCCCTCACTGGAGCTCTAAGCACTAGACTACATGTGTGCTGGACTTTTGTACTGGCAGGGCTCCCTGCTTCACTCCAGACAGGCATCCTAGAATGGATTTCATGAGGGGTTTGTGCCCACTCTGGGTGCTGAAAGGTGCATCATCTGTTTGTGACATCCTAGTTGAAGGCCAAGAGCAAGAATTTGAGTAGTAAATCACAGCATGTGTAAAACCAAGTGACACAGGCATGGCACTAAGGCATGGTCCTGAGTTCCCTGAAGGAGGCCACACAGCATATGCTCGAGGTTCATACAGAGATGGCTGCAGTAACAGTGACTCAGTCCTCTGGTTGTTGGACAAGGGGCAGCAGGGTGATAAGAAACTAGAGTCTGGGCTTAGAGGCCCTCGAGACCACTGGTTTCCACTCTATGCCCAGAACAGTTCCTGTACAGCCCCCAGCCGTGGCCTCCATCTGTGTGGCTCAGCTTTCATGCTTGATGGCTTGCCTTGAGACACAAGGATCATTGATTATGTGTGCAAAAGACTCTCATAGCTTAAGAAATTTAAAAAGTTAAGCTGGGCATGGTGTAATCCTAGCACTCTGGGTGGCTGAGGCAGCAGGATCAAAAGTTCAATCCCAGCATGGGCAACTTAGTGATTTAGCAAGACCCTTTCTCAAAATTAAAAAAAAAAAAAAAAAGGCAGGGGTGGGCATGGTGGCACACACCTGTGATCCCAGCACTCAGGAGGCTGAGGCCGGAGGATCGCTACGAGTTCAAAGCCAGTCTGGACTACATAGTGAGTTCAAGGCTAGCCTGAACTACATGGCAAGACCCTGTCTAAAAAAAAAAAAAATAGGCCAGGGATATAGCTCAGTGCATAGGCCCTGGGTTCAATCCTCAGTACTACCAAAAGAAAAGTAAACCATTGTTGGTTTAAACCACTAATCAAATATTTTGCTTTATAAATTGAAACAAAGTCAGGCCCCAGGTGCTATATGTCTCTTCCAAGGCCAGAAGAGACCAGATTGAAACTAGCACCTAAACCAGTTCTCATTGCCCCATTCTCAGCTCAAGTTTTTATCTATTCCTTAGCTACTCCAGGCTCCATTAGTTGAAAAAACTGAATTGAGGGAATTTTTAGGGAGAAAGGTCAGTACTGAGGCACCGCTGGCCCTACACATGGTTTCCACCACAGGGGAAGCATAAATATTTGTGTGTTCTATGAAAAAGTATTTGCTAAATTAGTTAAGGTTAGTCATTGTTCTGGTCTATTTTGTCATATAACACAGTGTCACACACCAGTAACTTAAAATCAGTAGAAGTTTATTTGATTCATGGTTCTGGAGGCTGGAAAGTTCAAGATCGAAGGGCTGCATCTGGAGAGACCTTCTTGCTCTATCAACATGATAGAAAGAATTACATGCAAGAGAACATGCAGGAGGGAGCAGGAAAGGCCAGACTTACTTATACTATAATGAAACTACTCCTGCAATAAGTGCATTAGGCCACTCATAAAGGTCCCAGCTCTCAATACTGCCACAGTGAGGATTGGGTTTCCAACACATGAACTTTGGGAAACACACTGAAACCATAGCAGCCGCTCAACAAATAACTCTGTGTTACACAGACCCGAAAGACACAGCTACCCCTAACCTCATGGAACTTGTGATCTTGAAAAACATACTGACCTTGATCAGATGTTTTTAATTGCATAATTATGCAAACAAATAAATCATAGTTTCTATAATTACAAAGCATACTGTGAAGGCCAAAGCACAAGATGCTGTAGGAGCATACACTCAGAGGAACTCACCAAATCTCAGGGATTATTGGTGAATGTTTCCCTGAGAGACTGATGTTAGGGTCAAGATTACAAAGACATCCAGGAGTTAATTAGGTAAATAATCATCGCTCATCTTTATTGAGGATCTACTTGAGTCAGGTTTTACTTCCTGCATTAACTTCTTTAATCTTTCCCCAAACACTGTAAGATAGTTACTATTTTTCCCACCTTGTTGATAATGAATGAATTGAGGGTAAAAATATGTAACAATTCACACGTAGAAGTGTGGCTCCACAAGTTCTTATTGCATGTGAGAAGGTTCCTGGGCAGTGGGTGTGGTATAGGAATAGGAAGAGATCAAGACTGTTAGAAGACAAGTTAGATGTTCTGGATCAGTGGTCCTCAACTCTTTTGGCTCCAAGGACTGGTTTTTTCCAGAAGACAATTTTTCTATGAAGGGGATGATGGTGCGGGAATAATCTTAGGATGACTCAAAGGAAGATACAACCTAGATCCCTTGCATTCCCACTTCACAGTAGGGTTTCAGTTCCTGTGAATCTAATGACACTGCTGATCTGACAGGAGACAGAGCTCAGGCAGTAATATGAGCGATGGAGAGTGGTTATAAACACAGATGAGACTTCACTCCCTCACCCACTGCTCACCTCCTGCTGTGCAGCCAGGTTCCTAACAGGCCATAGACCAGAAGCATGGGGTTGTAGACCTCTGCTCTAGATGAAGCTGGTGAAATAAGAAAGGGCCATATCACATAGGTCTTACAGGTTGTGATATGGTGTTCCATATTGTGTTTTTCCTAAGCCCCATAAATAGCCCAGGATGTATATGATCATATTTATGCTTCAGAAAGATCACTCAGGCTGCTGTGTGGAGATTGGATTAGAAAGTGGGAGAGGCCAGTTAGGAGGCCACTGCAGTAACCCAGGCACAAGTTAGAGGTGTCTGTGACTGTGGCTTGTGTGAGGAGACAGAAAGAAACAGAAGTGGTGTCTGGTGGTAATGAGCTCCTCCAAGGAATTTTAAAGAGACTCAGATCCCTTAAGAGCAATGATTTTGAAATAGAGAATGGCAGTTAATCCTGATATGTCAACCTCATTTGATTAAGATATGCCTAGAAGACTAGTAAAGCATGCTCCTGGGTGTGTCAAGGAAGTGCAGTATTGGATGTTATACTGTATGTGGTCTCTTCCTCCTGCTCTGTTTCCCATATACCACACCCTTCTGCATGATGTTTTTCCTTGGAGCCAGTAGACCATGGACTGAATTCCTCAAAGCTATAAACCAGATTAAACGTCCTCCTTTAACTTGTGGGTGTAAGTTATTGTATCTCAGCCACAAGAAAGTAATTATTAAATTTCTTTTTGTTGTTTTTGAGACAGGCTGTCACTGTGTAGCCCAGGCTGGCCTGAATCTCTTGTTCACCTTGCTTCTCAAGTAATGAGCTCTTCTAAGGAATGACCTATCAGAAGCATCTCAAGTGCTGAGATTCAAGCTTGCACCACTCTGCCCACCTCCAGTTATTTTTATCTAGTGCTCTTATAAAGACCCTGGTTCTGAAGTTCTCAAACTGGTTCCCATATGGGTTAAAATCATGGTATGGCTATCTCAAAACATTCTATAATTCATCCAGTTGAAAACCACTGTAGTTGAAGCCTTCTCCCTGGTACTTCTGTCTGTCACCCCATGATGCTGGGAGGACAGTTGTCTGGAGCCACAGTTGGGATCACCACATTCCTGGGCTCCAAGGGCAGGGCTTGTGATATTTCTCCAGAGACCAGCACTGTGTTGTAGAGCACTTGACTTGCCAACACCGGATGTCAGTCCACAGCTGCAGCCTCCCCCCCGCCCCCCAGGTTTGGTTCCTGGAGACATTGTTGGCTAGATGACTGGAACAGAGTCTGGACAGTTTCTGTCCTGCCCAGGTGATGAGTCAGGCACCTAAAGACAAAGGTATGGCTCTGTGTAGAAAGAATATTTTGAGCATAACACTCTGGTTGAACAGCATGGAATGGTATGGAAAGTGTGAATCCCTGGATTACTTAGCCCACCAGTGTTCTTCTTGGATTGTCAAATGGAAAGGGGGTGTAGAGAAGACTTGGCTGGGAAGAGGCAGCTGGGATTAGCCACCTGAGTCCAGCTATTGCCTCAGCCACATAGGAAGCATCCTCCTTGTTCCTGATTTAATCATTTTAAGATGCCAGTGACATATTTTTTGTTTTAATAAAAGGAACGCCATGGACTTTCTGAACTAGAAAATATTCCCAGTCAGATGGGAGCTGGATTTGCTAACTCCCGTTTGCAGAACGCATGCTAGGCTGTAAGCTATTTAACTGGATTGTTATCTTCCAGCTTTTACATTCTCTTCAAATGTAGACATGTCTGTAGAAGCGGGGAAAAGGCTTTTAAAAGCCAGACTTGCCATTCTCTTGGATTTCTAGGAAACTCCCAGACTCCTGGTTTCTGCAACAACTCCTTGTTTTTCTCTTTCCTGGATGGGGTGTTGTCCGCCACCTTGTGGAAATTTGAGGAACTGCACTTTCCCAAATATCTGCGGTCAGATGAACATGCTGAGAGGACGCTGAGGGGCCCTACTGTAACCACTGGGGCCCTAGAAGTGAAAAACAGTTTCCAGCCTTGCCCAAAGGAGAATCGGCCCAGAACAGAACAAGGAAGATCAGTGTGTCCATCTTACCTGCTACTCTACCATGCATCAGGTCATCTGCTACCGTCAGCCAACCTCTGCCAGTAGCCCTTGAGGCCATACACAGTATTGCAAAGGGAAATAGAACAAGGTTTTCACTGGATCTCAAACTGGTGCTTTTGTAAAAGTACAGTTCTGAGACTTCCTTTATTTTAGAGGAAGCTTGAAAGCAGGACGTTAACATTAGCAACACTTGTGGGCTGCTTGTGCGGTGCTGGTATTTGCAGTACTTGTATTCTGTGGTGTTTGTGCCATAAGGCAGGTGGACTTGGTGCACGAGGTGGGCAGGACTGGCCTCTTCACAGCATGCCACCCTAGCTCGTCTTAGGTGAAGAGAGAAGCCCAGAAAGAGCTTGGGACAGAAAGGTCCATACTCTGGGTGTGCATTTGACTTTTTAAGTGGCCTTTGGGGAGCAGCTTACACACTTTATGGGACTAACACAGTAGGCCATATTGGTTGGTGGAGAGAACACAAGATCCAGTGTGTTACAGTTCTGGTTTTCACTTGCTTCCCATGACATACGAGCTCTGGGACCTTGAGCACTTTGCCTGATACTGTCAGTCTTCTCTACTCTGTAAAGTATGGTTAATAATAAGGCCTGCTCCATGGGAAGCTTGGAGAACTAAATGAGAGAAAGCTCAGGCCAGATTCATGGCTACCTCTCCTAACTGGTTCATGTACATAACTAATGTTTGTTGAAGTTCTCCGAACCCTCTGTAAACAACCAATAGGAAGAAGTAATCATGGATGTGGTGAGGGAGGTGACAAGACGTCGCAGTGTGTGACCATGGCAGCGTAAAGAATAAATGATTACTCAGAGGTGAAACTTAGGTCAGTCACCAAGAAGGCCCAGAGGGGCTGTCTCAACTCAGAGCACCTATAGTTAGGGAGACTCTCAGGAGAAGCCGTGAACTCTCAAACTTTTATTTAGAATATCAGTGTAAGAGAAAAAAAGCAGAAGAAAAGCAGTTTTGGCAAGGTGCTGCCTCAAGGCTAGACAGTTTTCTTGGGGAAAGGGGAGGGACAACAGCCAAACACAACATGCTTCACTAATCTAAACTTCTTTCATTCCTCACAGAGCCTGCAGGCTTTTGCCCCATCGCCTTTAAAAGGCAGGAACAGCAATGATATACAGTCCAATGTTTTGTAGTCTCTGATACCAAACAGCCCAAACTATGTCATTGTCTCTATGGTGATAAACCATGAACCACAGTATGCGTGAAATACAGATAAAGAACTTAAATATGCCAAGTGAAGAGACACCAGGCTCCATGCTCCCAATACAGCCACACTTCTGCCCTCATGAGGCGCATGTGTAGGAGGCCTCTAGGTGATGAACAGCTCCCGGGGCTCTCCCTGGGGCCCCCTTTGAGACAAAAGCCAGCAGAACCTGGTTGGGAAAGATAGTGGGCATGCTAGTGAGCCCTGTGGTGAATGTGGCTCTTCCAAAAGACACCTAATAGGATGGAGAATTTAGCACAAAACCCAAGGACAGCTCTTTGTCATTTTTGCTCATCTTCACTTAACAATGCTAAGCTCTTGAGTATGTGTCTAGGGTTTCTAGAGGTCACCATCACCTTATATGGGAAAGAAGTATACATTTATTATATACCTACTATCTTACCAGGCACTGTGCTAGGAAGCTTAGGTGTTTAATTGTCTCAGTAGCCCTGTAGAATAGGAATTATTATTTTGTCCATTTTACAGCCAAGGAAAATGAAGTAGAGAAAAGCAAAGTGGCTTTGCTACTCCACCCAGCTAGGGGGGAATGGAGCCAGAGACAAGATGGAGATAGGATAATCTTAGCAGTGTTCCATCTTTGTGTGCCACACAGCACCAGGCATAATGCCCTGTACTTAGGAAGAGCTTAGTAAAAGCCTACTGAGTTGAGAGTGGAAGGATTCATGTGCCAGAAAGGCATTCAGAAACAGAAGCAAATGCCCAAACAGGGCTCTGAAAGACCAGCTATGAAGAGCAGCAGCTGGCAAATCAATTTAAAACTTGCTGTCACCCAGCCAGGGACCCGCTGGCCTGCAGCCAGCTATGTATAAGGGCTGACTTGATCAGTTTTGGCTTTTTTATTTCAGGCATCCCACCTTCCAAAGAAGTGCCTGCCGGGAAATATCCATTCATAGTCACCTCTGACGATGGGCGGAAGGTGCCTGTGGTCCAGGCCTATGCTTTTGGCAAATACCTAGGCTACCTGAAGGTCGAGTTTGATGAAAAAGGAAATGTCATCACTTCATCTGGGAATCCCATTCTTCTAAACAGCAGCATTCCGGAAGGTATGTGATGTTCAGGGGAATTTTCCACCATTCAAAAATTAGGTGGCTAGATTTTCTTTTTCTTGTCCTCTTTTTTTTAATGTTTGAGAAAAAAATTATAATACTTATGAAGAATTTAGCTTCTGTCCTCATGGATAAGGAAATTTAAAACTCCCAACTGCCAAAATCCCCATTTGCTTCTCCAGGTTTTCTTAACATTCGACTGTACATCACTGCTGTTCCTGCCTTTTCAAAGCATGATCCCAACAGGGCAGGGCTACTCTCGGCCCACATCCAGGACAGAACTGATTAATGAAACAAGGGAGTTTAGACTGGGCAGAACAGGGCTGAAATCATGAGTCCCCTCTCCAGGGGCAGTATGTCATGGGCAGATTCCTCAGTTCCTTTATTCACTAGGTAGAGAAATCCCTTGCTTACTTTTTTCTGGGACTCAGAGTAAAACTACATTGTTATTTTTATCATATGTGTGAACATACTCCTGTGCTTCTCTCACTAGACCTTCCCTGTTTGCCATTAGCAGCTCAAGAAGGTTGGGCATTGAGGTGACACAGAGCCAGGAAAGGCTATGATCAACACAACCTCTCTATAGCCAGTGAGGGTGGGGCCCAGGAACACACACCCAGCAGGCCCTTCGTACCCACCCTGAGCCTTTCAGATCCCATGCCACCACCAGTGCCATCCCAGATAGGCTGACAGGTGCTCACCCAGGTCTGGTGAGTTGATGTTAAGATGCTCAGCATGCCCTTGCATTAACAGACAGCCCAGGTCTTACTGCCAGGAAACAAATAGAAATCCTTAATGAAATCTCATGGATGAAACAAAAATATACACAATTGTCATAAAGAAATCTGTACTCATGACAGGTAAGCTAGTTAATTTTTGATTCCTTCTCTAAATTTAGCCCAGCGAGATCTGCTTTAACTACAGACTTCATCCCTCTTTTCTTCCTTTTCTCCTTTCTTTCCTTTTTCTCCTAGATCCAAGAATAAAAGCAGACATTAACAAATGGAGGATAAAATTAGCTAATTATTCTACTCAGGAACTGGGGAAAACAATTGTCTATCTGGATGGTTCCACCCAGGCATGCCGCTTTAGAGAATGCAACATGGGCAACCTTATCTGTGATGCTGCAGTAAGTCACCCACAGAAGCAGAGTCTGCCTAGGGAGAGGAAAGAAAGCAGAGAATGAGGAACAGAGTGGCAGAATTGGAGACTTTTACAGATTTGGTGCCAAGACCAAAACTTGGCTGATTTTTTTACTGAATAGCTTGGCATGGTGCCTGAACTATACTGGGTGACAATCACTTTGTTACTACAAAGGAACTAAACATTTAAGGTATGCTTCTTGGATATCTGAATTTTGGATATTACTTTCATTCTATAAGACAATCCAAAGACACAGACAAACTCTGCCCCCCTGACGATAGATAAAACTTATCTCCTGAGACCTAACTTGGCCAGACTGGCCTTCCCCAATTTACCCACTTGTCTCCAGGGAATCTTGGCCTTGTGTGACTGAGCCTCTTTCCCAAGCATACAATGTTGGTATTCCATCACTATAAGAAGTCCCTGGCCAGAGCAAGATAACCCATGAGGAGCACTTATTTGGGGCAGAGTGCTGTGGTTATTGTCTGGGGATCAGGCTGAGTCATCCTATGGGTTCACAGTCTGCACCTACATGCTGGGCATGTGGTGCCTGGAATACAGTCACACTCAGTGAACATTTGCCACGTAAGTGACATCCATGCTTTCCAAGATGAGGCCCACACTGGCTCTTCTGCATCATGCAGTGAAAGAAGTAGCCAAAGAGAAGTCAGTATGTACATATTTAGAGAAAGTTCTAGAAAGAAACCCCTCAGTCAATTAGCAGTGTATACTTCTCTGTTAAAGAAGCTGGGCAAATATAGAACATTTACTTTTTGTGCTATTTGTTAAAAAATGAGAATGTATTCATTTTCTGTTGATAATTACACACATTATTGTAATTAAAAGAAAAACAAGAATGAACCTGATTCTCCCCAATTTTAGGAGGCTGTCTCTGTGCCTCCAAAAGTGCCAACTTGGGAGCTGGCTGGGGAACACAGACAAGGAGACTGGCTCCAGTTGACATGAGGTCTGATGTTGAGGGCCCAGCCTGCCCTGGAGGAGCCTGTGAGGGACAGCACTGCAGGCCACTCCATGCCGGCTTCCAGGCTCAACATGAGGACCATATCCTGAGAGCCTGTTGCTAAGGCCCACTAGCCTGAGAGAATGGAGGTTTCAGGAGAGGGGAACGGAGCTCCCGTCTCTAAGGGCCTGAAACAGGACTGGTCACAATATCATAATTTTGCTTCTAATAGAAGGAAAACAGACTAGTGGAAGATAAATTAATAATAATTGTTTTTTGACTAATTGAGCATTGAACTAGTTCTGATTATGGTTGAGAAATCTCTGGGAACAAAGCAGCAAAGGAAGAGCAGTTTTATTTTCTCAGTAGAGCTAACTAGATTCCTAGAATTGATCCCAGTGAGGAAGACCCAGAATAACTCATGAAAATTTGTGCTACTGTTGCAGATTAACAACAACCTTAGACACCCAGATGAAATGTTTTGGAACCCTGTGTCCATGTGCATTTTAAATGGCGGTGGCATCCGATCACCCATAGATGAGCGGAACAATGGTATGCTCCCTAGCCCAGCATCCTCAGTCTCATTCTCTTTGGAACTCTTACCCTGAACATGTCCGTAGGCAGCTTCTACTCATCTCTTCTGCCAGTCATGTACCAAAATGTCAGTCCTTTAGGTTTGGGTTAGTTGTTAATGAAGTTCAATGTCTAGCCCAAAGGACACACACATACATTCTCATGTAGTCACACATAAAAGCAGCAGCTTGGTCTAAATTTCTGACTTGCAAAGTTAACAACTGTTCCTGATTTATGCAAAATATTGACAGTGTCCACCTTGGCATCCATCTGAAAAGAGAAAGACAAAATCACCAATCTTCTGTGCTAGAAAAAGATACCACTGGATTAAATTACTATTTTAGTATTTTTATAGATACCCAAGATTATATCATATGGTACAACAAATCTACTACATAGATATCCAAGACCCTCTTGTAGCCCTCTGCAAAATAAGGTTAAATCCATCAGTATGAGTAAGCCTCCAAGTTCATTTCATGTCAGACAAAAGGGACAAGTGACAGGGAGACACTGTCTGAAGGAACTGAGCAGTGCTTTTCCTACTTAGGATCCAGCCCTAAACCAGGACATTCGAGGCTGAGTATATGAAAGCCATTATTGAGCTCCACCCTTTTGCCAAGTGATAAAAACCCAGGCCCACATTTTCCATCCATTCTCTAAATTCAGGAATCACTAGACACAGAGGATACTACTCCTTCAGCTCCCTAGACTCCTTCATCTCCCTTCACTGTGAGGGAATCGAACTGGTCTTACACTAAGCATTTTCTTAGGATGTTTTCCTGCTTGCCTTATCTTTGGATACCCTCAGGCACCATTACCTGGGAGAACCTGGCTGCTGTGTTGCCCTTTGGAGGCACATTTGACCTGGTCCAATTAAAAGGTTCCACCTTGAAGAAGGCTTTTGAGCACAGTGTACATCGCTATGGCCAGTCCACTGGAGAATTCCTGCAAGTGAGCGGTAAGTCACCCATTCACCCAACTTCCAATGGTTGTGGACTCCAGAGCCATGGGATTAGGTTGGAGTCAAAGCCCCAAGCCCCTGGCAATGAACAATATTTGCAAAATCTGATTTGGCATCAGATGGACCCTCCAAAGGAGCTGGCCTTCTAAACACTAAGCAGCTCAGCTTCCTTGAGTGCTACTAAAATCTTTAAGCACTTGGTATTCTTTGTTTAAAAAAAAGTTCTACTCATTGATTGCCTTGGAACTATGGCAAGGTTCAAAGAAACACAGTGCCCAATCAATATTAATAAGGATGATTTTGGGAGAGGTGGTCTGCTGCACAAACAGCCTGCAACAGCTAATTCTGCGTCCCACTGTGTCTGAGGGCAAGTCCTCAACCTTTCTGAGTGTGGTGGGAAAATTTGTCCTGGTTATCTCTTGGGTTGCAGTGAAGACTCAGTAGAAGCAAGTATTTGCCATATGAGCAAAATTTTTAAAAAATAATTAATTTCACAACCCACTGAATTAATTCTTAACTGGATAATCTTATTTTACTCTAAAACCATATTCTTGTCTCATTTTTTGACATTAGATCATGGCCGCACTCACACTTGGGTGTAATGGCTTTGGCAAGTCCTCCTTTTGCAGAACACGTTGGGAATGAGCAGTGACAGCGTGGGGCCCTGGCTGCCACCTGTGGGGTAACCCCAACATCCAGCATTTCCTCAAGAGGGAGCTGAGGAAACAGCATTATTTTGATATTTGAGCAAAGTTCTGGGCAGTTGCATGCTTTTTGAGTCACCCTATCCCAAATTATATTTTCGTTACAATTGTTACAAATCCAATATGCTTCTCATCTCTATTTCTCATTTTCTAAAGCAACAGCACCAAATTACTGGACCAATTAACTGAAGCCTTTAAAAAGGGAAAGAGGGGGTGGGGCATGTAGTTTTCCCTTGTAAGATCACCTTTACCCTGTGTTGTCCAGATCATTTTCCTTCCAGTGGTTCTCACATCTCCTGGAATGTTGAAGGAAAAAGCTAACCAAGAAAGAGCAATGGCATTGTTACCTCCATTACTTTGATGAAATTTCATTTAAACTCAAACTAGGCCCAAGCCTAGTATCTGAATTCCACATCTTGGCAAAAATCTCATTAGTAGGTAACAAGTCTTCCTTTGGATCCAGTGAAAATATAGACTCATTTCTTTTATAGGAATCCATGTGGTATATGATCTTTCCCGAAAACCAGGGGACAGAGTGGTCCAATTAGATGTTCTTTGTACCAAGTGTCGAGTGCCTAGTTACGAGCCTCTCAAAATGGATGGGATATATAAGGTGACTCTTCCGAGCTACCTGGCCAGTGGTGGAGATGGATTCCAGATGATAAAAGACGAATTATTAAAACATGACTCTGGTAAGCACATGTATCTCTTCCTCTCCTTATCTCAAATGTATTCAGGAACAAAACTGGGCTAAGAGAAACTACTTGGGGTGTCAGGAGAGCAAAATCAGAAAACCACAGGGAGTCCCTGTTGCTGATTCCCTACTGCTTTGCTTGTTGGAAAACAGAAACACTGCATTGAGGAATAAATAGTACCCTGCCGCTTTCACAGGATATGTATCATCCATCTGTCCAGCCCCAGAGAAAATCCAACTTTAATGGGGGTACTGGGGATTGAACCCAGAGCTTCATGTATGTCAGGCAAATGCATAAAGTCCACTGGTATAGTACACATTTCTCTTCCTCTTCTTAGAACCGAAAGCAGCACACTCACAAGAGGGACACATACACAACTTCTCTGAATCTCTGGAAGTTCAATAGGTTCCTCTTCAGCCTTGTTATAGTGGGCTGCCATTTTAGCTGTTAATGGCAGATCCAGGTCAGAGGAGGCAGCCCTTGCTGGGAGGAAAGGCACTGACCACTTCTGTCCATTCCATGAGAGAAGATGGAAGAGCAGGCTTTAAAGCTGAATGTGAGCCACACTGGTGGGTATTAGAGAGAAGTGGCTCATGCAAAAGGCAGAGGAACCCTGGATTTAAGGCTCTGAGCTCTGTCTACAAATTAGAATGGGGGGGGGGTAATGTGATATTAAATACCAGTGTCTTGGCCAGAAAACACAGGGAGTCCTATGTTGCTAACTCCCTGCTGTTTTTACCACTGGAAAACAGCAGCATCACACTGTGGACCTGGTGTAAGTGATTTTAATTTAACTAGGTTGGGGCTAAATATCTTCTCATAATTCTAAGGTACATCCATGGGTGAGATCACTGCAGAGAGTTCTTTAAGTATTGGAGTGACACTTATAAAATAAAATTCTGAATGGAAATGAAGTCTATGTAAATAGGGAAGGGTGGAGGGGGTGAAGGGCGCACAGGTAATGGGGAAAAAATAAGAACCAAGATACATCATGTACAGGTATAAGCACCCAATGATAAATGTAAACGTATTGTATACCTAAATGTACCAATAAAAGAATTTAAGGAAAAAAATAAAATAAAATAAAAATCTGTTGAGTCTCCATGATTTGTTGTAGCTATAGGCAAGTGGTTCTTTATCACCGCTCCTCTCTTTTGTAAATGAAACCTGCATTGTCTTACCACTAATAAAGTGGAAATAATTTTGAGCAGGCAAGCAAAAGAAGCCAGTTTTACATCTCAACTAATTACTCCTGACCCAGTTCCCTAATGGCCTTGGTTCTAGAGTAGATCAAAGTCTATGATGTTAACACCCTTTATTGAGACATCTTAAGACCTAAGACAAATTTCTTTGTTCCAATTACCCAAAAATGAACTACAGGCATGTTTCATATCTAGAACATGAAAAGACAAAAAAAAAAATCCTTTGTACTTATGATCACCAGTGTTCTTGTCTTCTATGACCATTTTATCCCTGGAATAAAAAGAAATGCTTTCCCTTAAAATTAACTTTAGAGAAATGCATTGTTTATTTCCCCCTTTCTTACTTTTAACTGATAATTACTTTTTCTGTAACTAAAATTAAATATGTGCATTTTTCTAGGTGACCAAGATATCAACGTGGTTTCTCAATACATATCAAAAATGAAAGTAATTTACCCATCAGTTGAAGGTCGGATCAAGTTTTCTGCAGGAAGTTACTGCCATGGAAGCTTTCCTTTAATATTTCTTTCATTTTGGGCAGTGATCCTTGTTTTATATCAATAACCAAAAATTCTCCTTGCCATTAATGTAAAACTGTATTTTTTTCCAAGTGAGATTCCAATTTGCCTTTTAGCACCTGGCATTATATCAGAGACCATCCTCACAGACTCCTAAGCGCTGAAGCTTAGGGCACTGTGAAAGGAAGAGACTGACATCATCACTCAAGGTCAGCAACTTAGTGAATAGATAGATAATAAATATGGTCCTCTGAGGAGATAGCCAACCATGTTTAGTTTATATATCCAAATTTCCCTGACATTTTATTAACAACTTTAAACTACAGAAATAATTTTACTCTTACCTATCCTATTTCTAATACATGAAACAACTTACAAGTTTACACAGATCAAGCACATTGCTTCATTTAATGGCCATAACATTCTTTGGTGAGTAATTTAGGTGTTGTTTTCATCATTCAACACATGACCAAACTGAAACTCAGAAAGGGTTGACTTGTTCAGTTCTATTCACAGTTAAAAGTCCAGATCAAGACCTGGTCTTTTAACATCAAGTCCACCACTCCTTCATCGACATCAAGTTGCTCTCCAGAATGGTAATTAATAGTCACTTTTCATGACTACCAGTGGCCCAAGCTCATGGATAACAAATCTCTACTTCTAGTCTCTATTTTTTTCTTTTTCCTTCCTCTTTTGACTCCTGTTGTAACAGCAAGTTTAATGGACTAAGCACAGGATAGCATTCTCTCTTCCATTACCATAAGACTTTGAGTCAGCAAACAAACTGTGAAGCAGATAATGGGAAAGGCCAGTCTGCAGAAAGCAGTTATGGGGCAGGGGAGAAAAGGAAGATGAGACACCAGGACTGGTTTACATTATGGAAGAGAATGAGCTAAGGGAGTTAAATAAATCTTTGCAGCATGGTGCCTGACACACAGTATTGGTTATTAATTTTATGAGATTCCATTAGCTCTTCCTCTGCACTCCTTTGGTCTTCTTCCTAACGTGAAGATATCATGAAAAGAAAACCTTCTAAAATAAGTTGTAACTAATTCTATACCTGTCCCCCACCAAGATGCCAACACTGTATTTATGCTACCAGTAGTCCCACCATACACATTAGGGAAAATCCAATGGAAGATAGGCATTGGTTTTAAGAAGTTGTATATATAAGATACTTGAAGTTACTCTGTTTCAAAATCCAAACATCACAGTAAGACACTCTCAAATCTAGAGATGAGAACACCTGCAGGGGAGTGGGTCCCTAAATGTTCAGGAAATACTTGACTGATGAAATGATTTATGATCAAAAATCAATAGTATAGTGGCAGTGGGACCAGATGCACCTACTCAGCATTACATCAGTAATTCAATAAGAAATTGAAAACTTCACTTTAAATGTAGTAAGCAAGCCAGGCATGGTGGTGCATACCTATAATCTCAATACTCAACAAGCCAAGGCAGGAGGACAACCACAAGTTTGAGGTCTGCTTGGGCTACACAATGAGTTCAAGGCAAGCCTGAACCATGCAGTGAGACCCTGTCTAAAAAAAAAGCAAACCACAGCTAGAAGTTTGGAGAGAGAATATGTTTCATAGTGTTTACAAATATGAAGTACTCTTGATACAAAATATACTTTCAAATTTCATAACCTTTTTGGAAAGCTGTCTGCAGAAAAATGCCTTCAGTTCTATAAATAAACAAATGTCAGTAAAACTGTACAAAAAAGTACAGAAAGGTGCAATTGGGTTATATTAATGCTTGGCCAGTAAACTAGGATAAATATTGGAGCACAATTTTTAAAGAACATTTCTGTAAGTTTTCTAAATATGTGTATATGTATTGTGCAGTGCATGAGAAATAACCTTGGATGATTTTGCAATTATAGATTCCAAAGAATAAAACTGAAGATACACTCCTTCGTCTTTAGTAGTTATTTCTTCTCTTAAACACTGTAACCTGACAATATGACTGAAGAAAAACTCTGGGCAATTTTCACTGGTTTCGCTTCTCTTGATCATAAGCTCCTTGCCATATGTTAACCACCTTCCCCCACATACATATACTCCAAAAAATGAGGAAGAATTGGTTCCCTGACTGTCTCCCAGAATCTCCAGAGACCCAATGCTACTGAAGTGATGGGTAAGTCATGCTAAGGCTAACTCCACTAGGGCCTTTTCATAATATGATTACATGAAGAAATATTTTGTGGGGTTCTGTCCCCCCCTCTCAGCAAGATGAAGTTCTGTGTCTTACAATCAAGAGTCTACACTAGTCCAAACTAGAAGAAAATGTCAAAAAGCTTCACTTGGGCCAACCATTAAGTAACAAATATAGAATCCCTCAAATAAATTATGCCTTTCATTCTTAAACTATTAAGATAAATCTGACAAACTAGAAAATTATCTAAGACACACTTCCTTACAAATCAAATTTCAATATCACTTTTTCACACTGTTTTGCCACTTTATAAAAATTAAATCTCGAAATGAAATACCTTGGCAACTCCTCCCCACTGGTGAGGTTCCTCCATGTCCTATTGATATGCATTTCTCTTAAGCAACAAGGGCTTCTCTGCAATTTTTTTAGGTAATCTTGTTATCCCTCCATGCTTATGTTGTTAGGGTTCTCTAGAGGAACAGAATCAATGAGAGGGCAAAAATATTTTACATTTTTGCAAGGGGATCTTCTAGATAGGCCTATAGGATCAGAGATGGGATAGTCCACAGTAATCTGGACACTGAGGAGCCACAGTCTCGACAAGGGAATTAAGCCTAACTGGCCTCTGTGAGCACAAAGGAGAAAGGTTGCACTCAAGGTTGATTGCATATTAGGGAAAGGTTAAGACTGAGGTTAGAGAATGTACTAAGAGATATTGGAAACCAGATGAATCTTGTGTTACCTTTATTGCTTGTGCCGGTGTTTTGGTGAATAAAAGTGAGCCAAAGGGCTCCTCTGCCTGCTAGAGGCAAGAGCCCCCTGGCTGCCTGCATGTTGTGCTGACTCCATGTCTCTTTGTCATTCACCCTTGTTTGCCCTTGGGTCAGGGAGGAACAACATAGTGGGTCTAAGTTCCTGGGCAAGGCCAGCTGGGAGGTTCAGCAACACCAGAGGATACAATAATTGCTCAATTTTTGAAGAATCTGGAAGCCACAGAATAAAAGGGATAAAGGATGCAGCAACAATCAGGGACTGAAGCTCCCTGGAGAGTCATACTTGGTATAAATACATGTTGAAACACCCCCAGAAATGTGCTGTACAAATCTCAATGTTTCAATCCACTCAAGTTGACAATCATGACAAATGGTTACAATGTTGTACCAGTTTTCTCCACTTTGCACTGGCCCAAAATTGGGATACAGTACTCTCTTCCTCCCAAGAGCAGCTGGTATGTGTGGTAGTAAAACAAAGCTTTGATGAGTGGACATAACTGGAAGGAGTTGCAATGAAAAAAACCTAAAAACCCAATGTAAGAATATCAATGCTTCTTAACATTGGTCAAATTCGTAACATGGAATCGCTTTTGGGGTCCCTCCTTAGTTCCCTTACTGTCAAGCACTGGAGAGTCCCAAGACACAGTCCTTGAACCATCTCTTTTCTACTTAATTTCTTGGTGATCATATGTAATTTAATTGCTTTAGTTTCATAATTTACATCTCTAAGTTGATGACTCCCAAATTTTGATCACCCACTTGGATAACTTAAACTCCAGACTGATTAAAGACATCTGCCTATTTGACATTTCTAGCTGGGATGTTTAACAGGCATCTCAAACATTACCTGTCCCAAAATGAATTCATGATTGTCCCTTTCAAAGCATATGCTATTAACATCTCATTTAATGAACTCATCTTTCCTATTGCTCAAGCCAAACCTTGAGGTTATCCCTACCTGTTCACTTTTTCTTAAACTCACATCCCACCCATTATTAAACCTTGTTGTCTAACTTTAAAAAATAACCAGACTTCAACTTCTCAACAATTCCAAAACTCCTACTGATCCAAATCATTGTCATCTCAACTGAATTACTTCGAAAGACCTTCTTATCTCTACTTTGGCTCCAGTTTATTCTGTATTCTAAATACAGCAGAGGATTTATAGTACATTCTGTTAACTCATTTTAAGTTAAAAATATCTTAAAAGTTTAAAAATGCATTTAACACATCAAACCTGACAAATATAATTTACCAACACAGTGCACTGTAAATTGTTTAATTATGTGGCTGACAGAGTTAAGACTTGCTGCTGCTTCTCAGCATCTCCAGAGTATTGTATCACATATCACTAGCCCAGAAAAATTTCAAAATTCCTAATTTTAAGTATGGTTTCTACTAAATGTATATCACTTGCACCATCATAAGGTTGAAAAATCCTGCAGTGCAGACCGTCTGTGTAAGATCACACTGGTTACAGGAATTACTTTTGGAAAGTACCAGTCAGCATTTTTATCACTAAGACATAATACTAGACACCCACAATTTAAAGGAAAAGTTTAATTTGGCTCATGGTTTCATGGAATTCAGTCCATGGTTGGGTGGCTACAAGGCAGAAAGAAGTATCACGTCTGAAGGCCATGGTGGAGGAAAGATGCTCACTTCATGGTGGCTGGGAATCAGAGCAGGTTCAAAAGAGCTTCTAAGAGGAAAGGACTAGAGGAGCCAGATGTAGTCCCCAAAGTCACACCCCCATGACTCACACACACATCCAGAAGCGTGATTTACTAATCTGCTAGGCATCTCTTAATCCCATCAAGTTGACAATCATGATTAACTGTAACAGAAACAAAAGCTTCTAGTGCAACAGTAACAAAAACAATGAAGACTAGAGTGACTCAAGTTTGAATTTTTATCTTCACAGTTCTTTGGCCTCAATAACCACATCTGTAAGACAGGAATAGTATTATCATAAAGTTGTCATTTTAGATGAAATGTGATGCAGTATAAAAAATACCTCACAAGGCCAGGAATGTAGCTCAGCAGCACAGGCAAACAATAAGGCCCCGAGTTTGATTCTCAGTACCAAAAAACAAAAAAGTCTGGCAAATAGGGATTACATTTATAAGGTGAATGATTTATAATTTTGTATGAATAGACTTTAATGTATAACATTTCTTTAAATAGGGCATATACATCGTATGGAATGAACTGCATCCTCCCCAAATTCGTATCTTGAAAACATAAATCCCAACATGACTACAGTTGAAGACAAAGCCTCTCTGGAGGTAATTTAGGTTAAAAGAAGTCTTAAGGATGGTAATTTAATCCAACAGGATTGGCACCCTTGTAAAAGCAGAAGAGTGAGATTTCTCTGTCTCTGCATGTGTGCACAGAGGTCACATAAACAGACAAAATATGCCAGCAATACACCAAGAGAACAGGACTAACAGAACCTACCTTGCTCACGTTATCATTTTGCACTTCCAAGCCTCCAGAATGTGAGAAATAAAATTATGTTGTATAAGTTACCCAGTCTGTAATATTGTTTTGGCAACCCAAGCAAAATGATAAACTAACTTTTAATGTTTTAATAATTTTATTAGTAAATGTTTGCAATTCACATAGTTTACAATCATCTTGGAGAGGGGTGACATGTACATATCACAGCCTATTTTTAAAATCCCCTCACCTCCAATTCTCCTTTTATATTTTTCATTCTTGTTGATATTATTAGTCTTAGCTCATATTATGGCATATGATGTTTATATTAATTGAGGTTATTAGGTTCCTGTACATATCTTTATTCTACCTATTTCCCCTTACCTTCCTCCTTGCCCCTCATAATATTTCCCTTGGACCACTTCCTATTGTAAGAGATTCATCTCCTTGTTCCCTTCTATACAACCTGTATTATTATTTGTACTTTGCCTCACTCAAATAAGAGATACCATATGGTATTTAAGCTTGTGTCTGGTTTATTTCACTCAACATTATATTTTCAAGATGTATCCATTTTCCTACAAATGTCTCAAATGTGTCATTCTTTATAGCAGAGTAGTATTCTATTAAATATAGATAACATTTTCTTTATCTAATCATCTGCTGATGGATATAATTGTTTATTTCCAAAATTTAGCTATTTCGAGTTGTGCTGGTATAAACACTGGTATGCATGTATCACTGTAGGACAAAGTCTTAAGCTCTTTGAGGAAAATACCTAGCAGGAAGATTGCTGGGTCATAAAGAATTTCTAATTTCAATTCTTTCAGAAATTTGAATACTGATTTCCTTAACGGTTGTACTAGTCTACATTCCCAACAATGAAGGAGGGTTGCTTTTTCACGAGAACCTCACCAGCTTTTGTTATTATTTAATTTCTTAATGATTGTCATTCTTTCCAGAGTAAGATGGAAGCTTAGCATTGTTTTAATTTGCATTTCTCTAATAGCCAGACATGCTGAACATTTTTTCATGTATTTGTTGACCATTTGTATTTCATGCTGTGAAGGATCCATTCATTTCTCTTGGCGATTTCTTGACTGGATCTTTAATTTTAGGTGGTTTAATTTTTTCAGTTCTTTGCTCTAGATATTGAGTAGCTGGCAAAAATATTTCCCATTCTGTAGGTTGTCTCTTCACTCTGATTGACTCTTTTGCTGTACAGAGAGGCTTTCAGTCTGATACAATAGCATTTGTTGATTCTTGCTTTTATTTCTTTTGCAATTGAAGTTATATTTAAAAAATCTTTTCCTACAGCTATGTACTCAAGTGTTTTCTCTATTTTATCTTCCAGTAGGGTTAAGGTTTCTGTTTTAGTTTAGATCTTTGATCCACTTTTATTTTACTTTAGTATATGGTGATAAGTGTCCAGTTTCAATCTTCTGAATACAGACAACCAGTTTTCCCAGCTGTACTTGTTCAACAGGCTATCTTTCCTCCAACATAGGCTTTTGGCCCCTTTGTCAAATATCACATAGCTGAGTTTGTCTGGGGAATTTTCTGTATCTTCAATTCTGTTCCATTGACCCACTTATTTTTGTTCCAGCACCATGCCATTTTTATTACTGCTTGGTAATATAGCTTGAAGTCAGGTATTGCAGTGCTTCCTACTTTGCTCTTCATGTCCAAAATTGCTTTTGCTATTCTGGGTCTCTTCTGGTTCCATATGAATTTTAGGATTGTTCTTCCTAGATCTGTAAATTATGGTGTTGGTATTTTGATTAGGATTGCACTGAATCTGTATAAGTTTTGGGACTATTACATTTTGACAATACTGATTCTGCTTATCCAGGAGCAGGGACATCTTTAAATTTTCTGATGTTCTCTTCAATCTCCTTTTTCGGAGTGCTATAGTTTTCTTTGTAGAACCCTTTCACTTCTTTGGTTAGGTTAATTCCTAGGTATTTCATTTTTCTTGAATGGTATTACTTTCATAATTTCTTTCCCATCCAATTCATTGTGCATGTACACAACTGCTAATGATTTTCGTCTTGATCTTCTATCCTGATACACTGTTCAAGTTTGTTATTCTGAAAGTTTTTGGTGTTCTTTGGGTCTTCTATGTAGACTATCGTGTCATCTGCAAATAATAATTTGAATTCTTTTCCTCTATGAATCTCTTTTTCTTTTTCTTGCCCAATTGCTCTGGCTAATGTTGCAAGTACTACATTGAATAGAAGAGGTGACAGTGGACAAACTTGTCTTGTTCCTGATTTGGGGGAGAATGCTTGTAGTTTTCCCCACTTAGTACGATGCTGGTTGTTAAGTTTGTCATATATAGCTTTTATCATATTCAGGTATTTTATCATATCAGGGATTTTATCATAAAGGAGTCTTAGATTGTTGAAACCCTTTTCTGCCTCTATTAGTATGATCATATGGATTTTAAACTTGCTTCTGTTTGTGCAAATCCCTGATGAAAACAGGTATAAAAGGACTATACCTGCAGGAGCTTTTGCCTTTTCCAAAATTTCTTGTTGTTGATTTCTATTTTCATTGCAGTGGTCTAACAGTATTCATGGGATAACTACTATTCTTTTATATTTACTTAAACAGGCTTTGTGGACTAGTATATGATCTATTTTGGAAAAATTACCATGTGATGCTAAAAAGAATGTATACTCTTGTAGAGGGGTGGAACACTGTATATATCCATTAAGCCCATATGTTCAAGGGTGTAGTTCAGCTCTGAAATTTTACTGGTTTTTTTAGTTGATCTATGACTTTGCAAAGTGGTGTTAAAATCCCCTACTAGGATTGCGTTAGTGTGTTTGATGCTTTAATTTTGCTTTTTTTAAAGCAAAACCAGCAGTTTTGCTTTATGAAGACAGGTATTCTAGTATTTGGTGCATATGTTTATCTATGTTATCACTTCTTGTTGGATTGTTCCCTTAACTAGTATGTACTGAGTGACCTTCTTTGTTCTTCTAGTCCATTTCAGCTTGAAGTTTACCATGTCTGATACTAGAACTGCTATCTCTTTTGTTTTCACGGTCCTAGTGCATGAAATGTTTTTCATCCTTTTTTATTCTATGAATATCTTTTTGGATTTTTTAATGCTTTTAAATAATTAAATTGGTACATTTTAGGTACACATAATCACATTCATCATGGGGAGCTTGTACCTGTATATGATATATCTTGATTCTAATTTTTTCCCATTCCCCTACCCTCCCTTCAAGCCCTCTTCCTCTCAATTACAAAAGCTTTGTTTCCATTTTTCCCTTTTCTCATTTTTTCCTTTCTTGAACACAACAGATTGTTGGATTGTTTTCTGATCCAGTCTGCCAATCTGTGTCTTTTAATTGGAGAGTTAAGGCCATTAACACTGAGAGATATTACTGAGATGGGTTGGTTATTTACTATCATTGGCTTCATCCGTTGCCTTGTTTTTCTTTTCTTGATTTTTTTTGTTTATCCACTGACCGCACTAGTTTCCTGTGTTTTTTGCTGTGTCCAACCCATTGTTTCTGTCAAGAATATTCAAGTATTTTCTCTAGAACTGGTTTAGCACTCATACTCCTCCTGAGCTGGTCTTTCATGGAAATACCTTATTTCTCCATCTATTTTGAAGGAGAACTTTGCTGGGTAAATTAATCTGGGTTGGAAGTTATTTGCTCTTAAGATTTGAAATACTCCACTCCAAGCTCTTCTGGACTTTACAGTTTGTGTTGAGAAGTTAGCTGTAATTTGAACTGGTTTAGTCCAAATGTTTTGTTTTTCTATGGCTGCCTTTAAAATTTGGGTGGTTTGTTGCTTTTTGAGTTTTTTTGATATTTGGTAATTTGATAAGGACATGGCTTGGTGAGCTTCTTTTTTCATCATAATTGTTTGGTATTGTGTCACTTACTTGTGTTTTAAATTCTTTTCTTATATTTGGGAAATTTTCTTCCCTGATTCGTGTAAGTATGCTGGTGAATCCATTTGTGTTATCTTCTAGTTTTCTCTAACTTCAGTGAGCCTTAGATTGGTCTTCTTGTCATCCAGTAGCTGCTTGATAGTCTTCTCTTGCTCTAATTTTCTTTTTGGTTTCTTTGAGCTCTTTACCATAATTCACTATTTTGTCTTCAATATCAGACACTGTCTTTGCATTGGTCATTTCTGCAATGTATGAATGTCCAGGGTTCAATTTCCTTGTTGAATTTATCATTCAAATTTTGAACCATTTTGGTTAGCTCATCCAGTTTTTTGTTTCCCCAAATTTCACTATGGACATACTGAGTGAAACTGCTCTGAACTTTTAGTTCCTCTTTGAACTCGTCTACTTTCATCATTCCTTCTATAAACTTTTGACAGACTTCTGCTACCTGGCATTTGTGTTCTTCTCCCTTGTAACCCCTTGCTCTGCCTTGGGAGAATTTTTGGGGGGAGGGGTCAGAGATCGTCTATTTCCTTGCTTTCACATTCTCCTATGTGTATGTGTTTTTTGTCCTTCTTTTGGGGAGGGGTGGTTTCTGACGGTTGGAGACTACAGAAAGTTATGAGTTTGTGGCTTATATGGAGATTTTTCACAGGATGTTGCCTCCCAGTGAGTAATTTTCAGTTTGTATGTCCAGTGCTAGTGTTTTCTCCGTTATTTAAGTGAATTCAATTCTGTCCCTATGTTTTGCCAAAACAATTATTTCTGGTTACAACAGCATTCAGAGATTCAATTTTACAATTCTATGATAGTCCTTACAGTTATTTATGTACACTATGGCATTTTATTGTTTGTGGTTGTTCTGCAATGAGAAAGGGAGGTGATTGGATAAGGAGGTTTCAAGGGGAGAATGGTAGTAGATGAGAGGTTGATATGGGGTCTGATTTTACTGGAGTCCTTTTAGTTGTGTGGAAGGTTTAGTATTGAGTTTTCAGAAGATATTTTGTTGGGTAAGGTTGAGATATATAAGAAAGGGGGGGGGGTTACTTTGTGACTAAGGAAAGCTATGTGGTTGCCAGAATTTGCTGATAGGACAATAAGCTAGGTAAGATACGGAAGAGCCAAAGGCTTAGGATGGAGAGGACCAAGGAATAATACTAAAGAATGTAGGAGTAACTGTGAGGGACCTAAATATGGGGAATTTAAAAACGTAGGAGGAGGAGTTTATGTTTGGAAAAATAAATGTTAATAGTATTGTCTGAAGAATTTGATATAAAGAAATTAGGAAGCTGAGACAAGGGAGAAAACTTAGACATCTATTAAATCTCAGCTAATGAAAGAACAAATACACAAAACCAACAACCTAATAAACACAGGAAACCATAAAAGAACACAACCCCTTATTTCTAAGTAAATCAAAAACCATACCCCCCCCCTTCAATTTTTTTTCTTGAAGTACTGGGAATTAAACTCATAACCTTGCACTTGCAAGGCAAGCACAGTGCCACTGAGCTAAATCCCTGGCCCTCAAATTTTAAATTAAACCTGTAAGATGTCAATGACATTAAATATTCCAATGAGATGTGCTTGCTTCAGCAGCACATATAATAAAATATTCCAATGAGATATTGTATACGTGATTCCAAAAGAACTTCTTTGCCAGAGTTTGAGTGCTCATGCCCCAGTAACTCCTCTGATACCTCCACTGCAATACTGAAGCTAACTCAGACTCAGGACTTTTTCTAACAGGTTGCAGGCATTCTTCCAGAGTCTGACAGAGTCGAGTTCTTGCGTTAGGAACTCTTGCTGTCCTTCTCCCTTGGCATGATGGTGGATTTGGCAGACAGGTTCAGTGGTACAAAATTATCCACTCAGGATTATTCCTATGCAATCAAATAAATTACAATAATAACAGGCTAATCCATTACAGTGATATCAGGACTAGTTGAGAAATAACATACCAAGAAACCCTGTTTTGGTTCTTCCTTTAGCCTAGAGAAGAAATCTATGGTTATAGTGCAAGCATCTTAACCCACATCTTGATCAATAGTTACTGTGCACTAAATGCAATGGGTGTTATCTCCTCTAATGGTGAAAAACAGCATTCAATGGTAATTTTACAGCATCAGTTATCTAAAGCCCAGGGATTTGGGGACTGGGTAATGCCCAATGGTGGAAGGAAAAAAAAAAAGTTTAAGACCTCTGTTCTGTGCCATGGGAAAGGAGGAAATAGAAGGGGAGCAAAGGATCCAAATGATGGTAAGGGTATGTTATATATTCAGAAGCGGATAATGGAAAATTGGATATAAAATTGGTAGTGAGAAATGGGGATGCAAAAAGATTCTATGACTCAATGATGAATGTCATTATATTGTACACCTAAAAGGATATACTAAAATAAACAACAAAGATTCTATGACTGATCTTAATAGTAGAGAAAAACTTAAAAGGAGACAAAAGGGAGAGAGGAAAGAAAAGAAAAACAGAATGAATAAGACCCAGGACAAAGAAGTGAGGCGAAGAGATATAGATAAAAGTATGAGGGATATAAAGTGACAAGGGAGGGCCGGGGTTTTAGCTCAGTGGTTCCACTGCCTGCCCTGCAAGCACAAGGTCCCAAGTTCAATCCTTGGTAACAAAAAAAATAAAATAAAATAAAGGGAGAATTCCCTTACCCTTTATAAACTATATTTGGAGAAAAAAGGAAAAGAGAAGAACACATACATAGACATGTTCATGAAAGGAAAAGGGGTAAAATAATAAAAGTGTGGGGGGAAAATGTACAGAAGGAGGAAAAGAGCAAAGAATAAATTTTTTAAAATAAAAATCAAAAATGAAAAAATAATACAATCAAAGATTAATTTAAGAAAGTTTTTTTATTGTTTTGGATGTATGGCTCTTTTCCTCACCCTAAGGCTGAGGAGCAGAGCTCAAGCCAGGATTGTGTCCCTGTTCATGCTGAAGTGTAAGGTGGAAGTCTGTCCCCAGAACAGTGCTGGGTGTAGAGATCTGCTTACAGTGAAGATAAGGCACCAATGTATAATCCTGTGTAACTGTGGCTGAACCTGGCCTCTGACCATGGGAGCCAAGTCTGTATTCACCAGTGCTTGCCTCTCCCAGTCTGCTTTCCAACTGCCAACAGTTTCCCATGACTGTCTTTCCCTTATCCACTCTGGGAATTTGGTAGTGTGAAGCAGCCAAGGGACTGCTCTGGGACCCAGGTTCAAACACTCTGCCTTTCCCTACAATGGTGTTCCTGACAACTCTTGCTCCAGTTGTAGCTACAGGCTCTTGTACAGAGGTCACTCACCAACTGCTGATGTGGAAGGCTACACTGGAAGCAGTGTTCCACACTTTCCTTGCTGGTTCCAAACGCAGGTGGTTCTTTTGGTCTTGATGCAGTTCTCTGGTTCTCCATGAGCACAAGTTGTTAGTTTCACTTTGCCTTCCAGCTGGTAGTTAGCCAGCCACTGGCAGCACTGCAGTCTTTCCTCCACATATGATCTATTTCTTCGGTATCACTTTACCCTACTTTCTTCTCCTCAGTCTGTTCCCTTGTGGTTACCAGGTAAACTCCACTCACTTTGGTTCCTCTCCAAGCTATTGTTTTCCAGATTCTGTAGATATTTTGTCCTGAACAAGCTGAGTTGCTAACACTCACTGTTCTGCCACTTTAGGACTCTAGCATACACTTCTTTCTTACCAAAATAAACAATACCACAATTTTAAGAATAAGTGAAAAAAATTTTTTTAAAGACAAGTAGGTAAGGATGGTATTAAAAAGCTTTAAAACATTTTATTTTCCAGTTTATTCATTACATTTTAAATAATGTTCAAATTGCTATGGATTTAAATGTGAATGATTGGCCTGATTAATTTTTCTCCATTCCTGAGAAATTAGTGAATGTTTAAGGCTATTAAACCACTGGTCATAGAAAATCATGTGTATTCTAAAGCTTTCAAGTATTTTTAAAAAATAATAGAACTAACAAAGCCTTTTCAAAAAACTGTAACACTTCAGGGGCATTTTTTGAAGTTTTGGGAAAAAAATGAATAGTTATCACTGAATGTGTTCATTTTCCAAGTAATATTCAGTTCCCACATGACACAGCTTAGTGTCTAATACATGCCGATAGCTCAATAATACAATAATACATTCTGAATTAACACTACAACCAATAACCAAATGAAAAATGCTCAATCTTGACAAATTTGCTTTAAGGAAGAAAGTATAACATAGCAAAGAATTCCAAGTAGAATTCTAAACCCTGTCTCTTTTTCCTTTCTTTCTTTTTTGGTACTGGGGATCGAACTCAGGACTTTGCACTTGTGAGGCAGGCACTGGAACCACTGAGCTAAATCCCCAGCCCCTCTTTTTTATTTCTTGGTAACACTGGAGATTGAATTCAGGGCTTCACACATGATAGGCAAGAGCCAAACTACTGAGCTACATCTCCAGCCCTTTTTATTTTTTATTTTGAGACAAAGTCTCACTAAGTTGGCCAGGCTGACCTCAAACTTGGAATCCTCTTGTCTCAGCCTCCTGAGCAACTGGAATTACAGACATGTACCACCAAGCTCAGCTTAAACACAGAATCTTTAAAAAGTAATCTTTTAAAAGCCAAACACAGGCCAGGTGTGGTGGCACATGCCTGTGATCCCAGCACTTGGGAGGCTGAGGCAGGAGGATCACCATGAGTTTGAGGCCAACCTGGACTATATAGTGAGTTCAAGGCCAGGTGAACTACATAGTGAGACCTTGTCTCAAAAAATTAAATAAATAAATAAATAAATAAATAAATAAATAAAAGCCAGGCACAGTGGTGCACATGTGTAATACCAGTATTCAGAAGGATTGCAGCCTAAACTAACATACATATATATATATATATATTTTTTTTTTTTTAATTTTCCTCAAGAAAAAAGTTAATTCTACATTTTTCTTTTGAAGACAATAAACAACATAAACCAAAACTCTACCTGCCTAAATTGTATATATAAGATTTTCAAATATAGTAACATATAATTCAATTCACTTTAGTTATAACTACACAATAACAAATATCTAAGTATTCAGTTGTCACACAGGACTAACATTTGTCAGTCACCCAGCAAGAATAAGGAGAAATTCTCTGTATTATAGAAATCTCATACAAGAAATTTATTTACAGACATAATTAACTATGTACAACATGAAAAAACAGAAAAACAAATCTAATGTATTAACATAAAACTGGAAAGTCACCTCTTATTCTTTTTCCATACTAAACAATTTCTTTCAAAGTGATACAATACAAAGATTATCAACCTTATCTGTTTGCCCTAAAGAGATTATCAATTTTCTCTTTAAAAAATGGCAATAAGTGACATATGTTCTTGTAAAATTTAGAAAATAGGTATAAAATGAATAGCTATTAAACCTAATCACATTTAACCATTAAGTTTATGTTAGTCTTTATTAAAACAAAAAATAGCCAATTTTGGACACTGAAGTACATAATATATACAAGAATATACAATAGTAAAAGAAAAACAAGTACATTTCTATTACACTAGTATGATAAAATTTCAAATAGTTATTCTATACCAAATCTAAATGTTTACATCCAGGACGTCATGGAGGTAACTTCCTTTTGCACCTAAAGTAAAAATAAATTCATTTAAAATATAGATGACAATAGGAAGGGTTCATTTGTGAATTGTATAGGGTATTAAACTTTTAACCTGAAACATACATATACTATAAAGCAAGAAATTTGCTGGTACAATATATATATAGCAGATAATATCTATGTTTAAGAGGAGAATGCAGCAACATATAGTAATAGATATAACATGTTAGGGTGGGTGTGGTGGCACATGCCTATAATCCCAGCACTCAGGAGGCTGAAGCAAGATGATACTCATGAGTTCAAGGCCACCTGGGCTACGTAGCCTCAATTACACAAAGACCCTGTCTCAAAAACAAAATCTGGTAACCCTGAGTTGAAGATTTCCTGCTACTGATTCCAATGTAGTTTAACATAAAATTTCTGTAATTGCCATCTTTAAAAGAAACTACAAATTTAATATTACTGAACTTGAAAGCTATAATTAGTAGGCAATTAGTCAAGAATCTCTTTTCCTTTACTCTACAAAAGTGATATTTCATTGATACCACAGCTTTAAACAGTAAGTTTTTTATCCAACCAAAGGGATTAGCCAGAATAGAAAATAATGAGTCTGTTCAAAATCCCAAATCAAGATTAAATATAACAATTATTATTATTTTT
>NW_004624799.1:8730519-8752859 GCF_000247695.1 Heterocephalus glaber | reverse complement strand
ACCAGGGAATTCGGGACCTTGTGCTTGCGAGGCAGGTGGCAGAACCACTGAGCTAAATCCCCGGCCCAGTAATATTATCATGCTCTAAATCCAATTCATTTTGTGCTCTTAGATTCAGACTCAATTGCATCAAAAAATACTCAAGTTTCTAACTTAGCATAAAATTTCAGATGACACTCTGAAGAACTTGGCCCATTCTAATACTAAGAGTTAAACTCACATCTTTCTCTGAGAAGACTGTAAATGGTCCCTATCTGCTTGTAATTACAAAGGGATGAAGTCAAGACAGAGACTATTTATTTCCCATCCCCTGAAGTCCACTCTGTGTTTGGACACACTGAATAAATGAAATATAAAAAGTGACTTTGTTAGGTCTGTTCAATTTTTAAAGGGTGACAGTCACAAGGTTTCCCTAACTTTTGTGTCCCTAATTAAAATAAATGTCAGTATATCATTAAGAGAATAATAAAATTATTGATTTTTAGTTACCTTATTGAGCTCTGGAAACAGTTCTTGTATCACAATGTCCAATAAAACATAAGTAAGCTAGAGCATCAAAAAACAACAATAATACAATTTAAGACACTACAAAATAAAAATGACAAACACAAAATTCAAGATGGTGGTTATCTTTACATGGAAAGACAAGGACTAAGAATGCTAAAGTAAAACAAGCACGTAAGTAGCTTCAATAGTATCAATAATGTTCTGTTCTTAAAAGGCATGGAAGGCACACATGTACTTGCATGTACACATTTTATTATCTCTTTTATTTTTATTAACTCTTTTAGTTTATAGTTAACAAAAACCTTAAAGAAATGAGCAGAACACAAAATTGTCTGGGCTATGGTGGCACATTTCTGTAATCTCAGTACTTGCAAGGTGGAGGCAGGAGGATCCCAAGTTTGATCATAAGTTTCCTGGGTAACTTAATGTGACTCAGTCTCAAAATAAAAAATAGAAAAGGGTTGAGGATATAGCTCAGTGACAGAGCATCCCTGGGTTCAATCTCCAATATAGGGTGGAAAAAACAGCAACAACAACAACAGACGTCAACAAAATATATAGACTATACACAAAAAATGTTAATTACGGTTATTCTACACACTTTAAATGACAGAATTACCACATTTTAAGCTTTTACTTCATTTCTTAAATTATCTGTATCTCCCAAACTTTCTACAATGAATGTTACTTTTAAATTTAAAATTTTGTCATAAAAAACAACAAAAAAGATAATCAACAAAGAGTAACAAAAATAAAATCTTTTAATACCTGAATGTTTTTTCATTGCCTTTATGTAGTATAGTATCATTTACACAACCACAAACATACTAGACACCTACCATGTCATTCAACAAATCTAGCCAACACTACTTTACCAGCTTTAATTAATTTTACCTGCTTGTTGAGTACTGGTTGCTGTAAACCATCAAATAGAAGTCTGATGCTTTCATACTTTGTTTCTTCACCAATACATTTGACTATCAGATCTAAAGAAGAAAGCCACACGTAAAGCAATTTTTAAAGTGACTGGATCATAAAGCAAAATCACCACCTTGTTTCCCAGATACTGTACTATGCAAAAATGGTCTATTTCCCAAACCAGTGTTTCTGCAAGAGGCTCCTAGGAAAAAAGTTTTATGGTCAAGTTGAGAAATGCTGTGTCATGTACAGTATACCCCCATGAAGTTTCAGTTCAGAGTTTGTGGTCTCAGTCATTTGCAGATTTTTCCTTAGAACCTAACTAATAATTGTTCACGGAAATTGCAAATATCCTCCGGAACTATATTTTGGCAGGAGGTTTGCAAGTAGCTAATCCAAAAGTGTTATTCAGTTCTGCTTGCTGATGTCTGGATGCTGCTCTGTAACCTATCTCTGGCAGATGTACCAGCATTCCGACATCATTACAGGTTGCTGTACCACATGTCGTTATTGAGTGTTCTCAGTTTTGTTCTTCTTAAAGCCCTAAGATCCCTAAGATGCCGCCAAGATGCCCTTCCCCCTCTAAGGCTTTATTAATACAGCATTTTATTAAATTAAGTTACATAACTGTGGGAGACACAGCATATTTAAGATTTAAACTATAAAAATAGGCATTTTTCTGACCATATCTGAAATTTGCGGTTTTTCACAATTCACACGTGCTCTGGGAATGTGAATTTTGGGAGTCCACTGTTTCCCCTTTTGGAGATTCACTATGCACAAAGGATACTGGGAAGAATGTTGCAATAATAAATTCACTACTATGAATTGAAAAATAAACAAGAAATAATACACAAGGTATTATCCCATTAAGGTGCAGCAAAAAACTCTAAAATAATGTTTGTACATTTACACATACATACACAGAAATACACAGAAAAACATAACATCACCAAACTGGAGCATGAGTCCACTTCTATACAGCGGAGAGGATGCTTTCTACTTTTTATTCTGTATATTTTCATAGTCTTAATATGATTTTTAAAGAATTTAATGAATTTAAATGTTAAAGTACATCTGTCTTACATCATTCGTATCATTCCTGTTACCAAAAAATAGTCATCATTTATCATCATCTCTGTTTTCCCCAAGAAGGAAAAGATTATTTTTAGGTAAACAAAGTGCTCAAATATTTGTCCTTTCTCATCATAACTAAATTCTTAATGCTATTAATGGAAAATCCTCACTTTATGCTTCGTTTTATAAGGCAAAACTAAAGAGGCAAAGGCCAAATTCAATTCTCATATAGATCTTGTATATATTTTGTTAAATTATACCTAAATATTTCATTTTGGGAGTACTTATGTACATACTGTTTTCAATTTCAAATTGTACTTATTTATTGCTAGTACATAGTGAACTTTTTATGTATTAATTTTGTATCCTTCAAACCTTTTATACTTGCTTACTAAAATCCAGCATTTTTGTGGATTCTTTCAGATTTTCTATATAGACAATCATGTCACCTAGGAATGAAGGTAGTTTTATTTCTTCCTTCACAACTTATATCCCTTTACTTTCTTTTCTTGTTTTGTTACATAAGCAAAGACTTTTCGTGTTGAAAGGCAGTGGTGAGAGGAGATATTTTTCCCCATGTTTGGTCTTTCAATGAAAGCTTTGAGTGTTTTGCACCATTAAGAATGTTACCTGTTGGGTTTTTGTATGTACTCTTGAACAAGTTAAGGAACTTAATCAGTTTTTTACCATAAATAGGTTGTGAATTTTTATCATGGATACTGGATTCTGTCAAATGCTTTTTTTGCATCTACTGAAATGTGATTGTTTCCTCTTTTGCCTATTGAGGTGAACTGCACTGATTTTCCTATCTACCAATAAGCCCACAAAGGGCATTTTCTGCATTTATTTCTGTTGTGTTTTTAATCTCAGCTTACACTCTCCATCTATATTCCTATTGCTAATTACCTCATTCACTAGAACCTTTAGAATCTTATTCATAGTTGTTTTTAAATTCCTCGTCAATTAATTCTAACATCCCTGCCACAGCTGAGTTTGGTTCTGATGCTTGCTTTTGTTTCTTTTGCCTTAACAGTATCCTTTGTGAATTTGTCTTACTAGTTGGACAAGACACACTGGGCATAAGAAACTGCTTGCTGCAAACATGCCTTTAGCAAAGTGGAGATAAGTTTTGAAGGAAGAACAAGGGTTCTATAGTCCTAGGAATAGGGGTTAGTCTTCTGAGTTTGAAACACTGGACTTTGAACTTTACATGCTTTTTTCATCCCCTTAAGCAGGACAGAACAGCTAGAGTAGGACAAAGAAGGCTGGGGCTGGATGGAGTTAGGTATTTCCTTTCCTCCAGGTCAATTATACTCTGTTTAGTTTCTCTAAAAAAAAAGAATGCTCTAACATAATTGAAATGGTTATTTTCCCCCTCTGCCATAAGGGGACTTTTCTCTGGTAAGTTCTTTCTCACTTTGAGAACTTAGTCAAGACCCTAGAGTTAAAATTCACAAAAGTATGGGGCCCTCTGTTGATCTGGTTCTTGTGCAGTTTCTAATCTATAAGACCTGTCAGTACAGTTCAAACAATTTGTCAGTTGTAGTTCAGATTTCCTTACTTTAGCACTGGTTCCCACAGAGGTTTGTGTTCATGTGTTTCTACTGCACCTAGCTAAGACACTCTGTATTTACCCTTTGGTCTCTCAAATTTGGGACAGTGGAGGTTTGCCCTGTGATCCCATCTCTCTATGACCTAAGTGTTGATTTTTTCAGTTTGTTCAGCTTTTTACTTGTTACTAGGACAGAGTGGCAACTTCCAGATTCTTGCATAATGGACTAAAAACTCAAGTCACTCTCTTCTCCAATTACTCTATACTTTTCTCCCTGGGCATTAGTGTCTACTCATATATGACTCTCCTACCTCTACAAATCTACCCTATACTACATTTCCTCCCTCTTTCACAGCTAGATAATTAGTTATTTATAAGACAGGTTCCTCTTGGATAACTTGCAGGCACTTCACATTTAAAATGTCCTAGAACTTCAAAGTTATTGAGCTGGGGAGATGTCCTAAATTAAGTATTCTCTGCTTTGACCAACTCCTTGTTATTTCCCTCTTGTATTTCCCACGTCACAGTGTTTACCACCAGTTTACTTAGTGGCTCAAATGTACCAACTTTAAAAGAGAGGAAACCCTATTCTTCCTTAGTGTTATCTCTATAACCTGAATGTGCTTGCATTAACATATGTGTTTTATCTAAATGTCTGTCTTCCTAGTAGACTGAGCTACTCAGGTGCATTTTTTATAACCCTTGCATTGCATTCTGAACAGTTCCTGGATCACAGAAAATATTCAATAAATTTGGAATAAATGAATTCTAAACTTTTAGTCATGTACACTAATACAGCTATTGTCATGGTATAGCGGGCGGTATGACTCCAATCATCCCATGACATGTCACTTTAACCAATTTGATTATGAGTTATTGTTTGTTTGTTTTTTGGTATGGGGACTCAAACTCAGGACCTCGCCCTTGCCAGGCAGGCACTTTGTTGCTGAGCTAAATCCCCAGCCCTTGTAAGTTACTGTTGAAAGAATCTGGCTATAGTGTGAGAAGAAACAGCCTTGTCTTAAAGTTCTTAGTGGCACCATGAAAAGAAAAATTGTATTTAGTGAGTTAATTTTAATTGGTCAATATAACTATTTCAAAAATGAAATCTCACAGTAAAACTTAGTTTCTTTAATTACTATACATTGTACCTCAAAGGAGCAGCTAATTTATTAAGTTACTTAAATACTGCACCTGGAATGTAATTCATCATTTCTTCAAAAGTCTTTTTTGCTGCTTTTTGCTTATCTTGGAGAGAGCGAGGTTCGGTGTTTTCACAGAATATAGCATCTAAAAAAAAAGTATAGAAACAAATATTTCTGAAATATTCTTTTACTTGTATTTCCTCATAATAGAAATGCTAATAAACCGAAGAAAAACAAGACTTCTTACTGTTTTAAACCCAATGAAAACCACTAAGTATACAAAAACATGAAACAAAGATGTGATAAAATACCTCTGAGCAGTGTTATGAGTGAAACCAAACGATGCTCCTGAAATAGCTGTTCTAGTTTACACTGAAGATAGTAGTCAGTATACATTTCCAGGGTGTTTTTAAAGAGGATTCGAGCTCCCATTAATAGATGATGAAGCCAGTCAGGAACCTGGAAAACCACCCGTCCTGAGAAGAATCAATTGAATACCTTGTTCAAGATAAATAGATATTTTCAGTATTTTGCAATATAGAAAATACAAATAACAATGGTCAATGTTTTATTTGTAAACACTAGTAATCTGAATATGTTCACGACCAACTGTATTCAATTCTTATAAATGTAGTATCTTCCAAGTTAAAAAAGGAGAAATCAAGCAATTTCCATCACAGAAGAAGTAAGACAGATAAATGAAAAACAAGTTTTAACATAAACCACTTAGATCTTACCTACATACATCAGGTAATCATAGACTCCTTCTATAGTCATCACCTCCATAAAATAATTCTGATTTTGTTTTCTCTCTACATTCTCAGCACGGTTTGCATTATTCTTAAAAAGATCATTGAAAAGCTAAAGTAAAAGTTGAAATAATAAAGAGATACATAGTTTATTGCATCTATTGATGATAATCACTTAAGGCTAAAGTAATTCAGAACAAGGGCATTTAATTGTTTACCAATTAAAGCAGTAACAGGTTAAAATCTGCTTCCAAAATTCCTCATTTATACCCCAAATTTCATAAAACATACATATTCCTCCCAAAATACTACATAAAAACTTGCATTCACTTTAGACACAACAGATAATTCATTATGCATAAAGAATCCTCTCCTTTGTTTTTATACACCAAAAGAAGCAAAATAATTTATTAAAATGTGTAAATATTCATACCTAATTTTAATACCAACATGACTTAAAAATTATAGGTCACTGGGGCCAGGGATTTAGCTCAGTGGCACCATGCCTGCCTCACAAGTGCAAGGTCCTGAGTTCGATCCCCAGTACCAAAAAAAATATTTGGGAAATAATATTCAAAGCTTAGAAAGGCCTAATCAATGTGAAAGAGCAACATATGAAGAATTATTCATAGTAAAAAATGATGAAATACAACTAAATCTCAGCCCTCTCAGCCCTACTTACCCCAAAATATGCAGTTTATTACCAGTGATAACCAAATATATCTTCGGTAACTAATTTTAAGAAAAGCATTATTTTATTCATTCATACATAAATTCAGTAAACACGTATTAAGTATTTTCTATGTGCAAGATAGCATGTAAAGGGCAAGGAATACAAAGATAAGGCAGAAAATTAACATCTAATAGAAAGAGGCCAATAAACAAATGAAATGACATAAAACACGCACTGTAAGAGAAATAAAAGTACAGGAGACTGTAGAAGAAAGTGTATTTAATTTTATCTAAAGAAAAAGTTTTTAAAAAGGTTTCTAAGGCTGAATGTGGTGGCACGTGCCTGCAATCCCAGCACTCAGGAGGCTGAGGCAGGGGGACTGCCATGAGTTTGAGGTGAGAGGAGAGAGAGAGAGGAAGTGAGCAAGCTTCCTAGAAAAGTTTCAAAAGAACAAAAAACATATATTCTATAGGCTCTTGTGTTAGATATTCTTTACCCAGAGGTATAAATTTAAAACATTTTCCTCAACCCAAGAAATATGAAAAGGGCTCTCTCTCCTGATAAGTACCCCTATTCTCGTATGCTTTTAATATTTTCATTAGAGAACAGTAGTAGTCTAGAAAGAGAGAAAAACAACCTAACCACCTAATTCTGTAGCTACTATACTTTTGTGTATTCCCTTTTAGTCTCTGCCTAAATAGCTATAATCAATGGGGTTCAAAAATAGTATTTTCTACTTCTTTCACTTAGAAGCACAACTATATTTATTTTACTTTACAGTTTGCCTAAGTATAATCTACATGCTGTAAAATATTCCTTGAGCAGATACTCAAGATAATTAATCATTTCTATATTAGTTTCGTTGTTTTCAACTGTTTATTTCTATAAACAATAGTTTAATAAATACCTTCATATAGTACAGGTACTTCTATTAGATTATTTTTTTCTGACAAATTCCTAGTACTTGGTACACCAGCTCAAGGAGTCTAAAGACTTGATAATTTGTTATAGAGTACCAAATTCCTTTCCCTAAAGGTTGGGCTCATTTACAAGCCATCTGCAAAGTCAATTTCCATTTTGATCAAACTTTCAAAAATATTTTGCAGATACAGTTCTTATGTACTAAAATTCACACTCTAGTATAATTCTTCTTTCCTTACATTTCCCTGGGGGTAATCTTGGTAATCCTACCCACCAGATCTTTAAAATTCCACCACTCACAAAAAAAGTATGCATATACACTAAAGGCCACCTAAAGAATTTAAGTACCTCTTACATCTTTTCAAACAGTTCTAAATTTCAACATAAGGTATATTCGTAACAGTCCTGAAACACAAGACAAATATTACTAAAATGAATTGCATCTATGTCTATTTCTTGGGAGACAGAGCTATTATTGAAATGTTCTGAGACTTCAAGATCCACTTAAGATGATGCTTGAGCAGAGGGGAGAAAAAATTAAAGCCCAAATATCAATTTCTTCTAATTTTTTACTAATAATTATATTTAATGGAATTTTTGTGTTCAGTGAAGATAAATGTAAAGGACCACTAAAGAAAACAAAATGCCTGCTAAAAGAGACACTGCACAATACAAAAACAAGATGGGCCACAAATCCTTTAATGATTATATTTTTCAGAACACTAGATAGGTTACCTTCTCTGGCTCCTCCCTACCCTATGGCCTGTGCCTGTGTACACACTTACTGCTCAAAAACCTTTAGTACCAAGCAGTATTTCATAATGCAATAGATCAGACCTATTTGCTGTTGTGCCTAAAAATGTCTGTAGAATAAACCACAACCTAAAAAAATAGTACACTTGGCAGAAAGTTTTTGAAAATTCTAAAGTTAAAAAGTCTGAATAAGTTTAAACAGCAGACCACACGTTATGAAGCAGGTAGAGCTGAAGAGAGATCAGGAAAAAAAAAATAGAGATAGACCAGGAAGTAGTGGAAAGAGACAAGACAAAAAATATGGGACAAGGTTAAAAGATAAGGAAAACAGAAAAAAAAAATTAAATTAGAGTTTTAGATGATAGGCATAGAATAGAGAAAAGGCAGTATCTATAAAGGTAACAGCTGAACATTTTTAAAACTTTGGTTAAAAAAAAATAAGATAGACTAATAAAGTAACTCTGATGACCATCCTTCTCCATAGCTACATTCCTGTAGAGTCTCCTCCATCGCAGTTTTGGGCTTGGCTCTTGACTTAATGGCTCTTTAATACAACAGGCAGTACCTTCTTGTTGTTTTCTGAAGTAGGGCTGAGAATGGTCAGTTCTGGTCTACTTGGTTTAGGCTTTGGAGATTCACAAGAATTAATGAAATTCATGATGAAAGGTTCCAAATGCTGACCTTTCTGTGGTGACAGATCATTGTAAGGAAATTGAAAATCAAGATTAAGAATTTTAGTATCACATAACCCAAAATTTATGACTATCATGTTATAAATACACATAAATCATTTATTCACCTCTTTCATTAGTTTTCCAGGAACAGACTTTATAATTTTCCCTGCAATTAAAAATAAAATATTAATTTTATGACGATATATTTTATAATTGCTTATGTAAATATTTCCTTAGGTAATTTTAAATAGTAAAGAGCCAGTGAAATGTAAAGCTATGAAAAAAATTATAATTGACTTTTTACACTCAACAGAAATTTATAATAAATGTTTATACGTACATGTGAGATTTACTTTAAAATAATCTAGTGAAGTAAGAAGTGACAGAAGGGATGGAACAAGCCAAGTAATGGTAACTGTTGAAGTAGAGTGAGGAATTCATTACACAATTTTCTCTACTTTTCTGAATATTTGAAACTTCAATTTTATAAATTTTCAGGGCCGGGGATGTAGCTCAGTGGCACCTCGCCTGCCTAGCAAGCGCAAGGTCCTGAGTTCAATTCCCAGTACTGGAAGATAGATAGATAGATAAATATTTTCAAAAGATTTTAAATAACATTGAATACATAATGATATCTAAAAACATACAATAGCTTTTTTAAAAGTTAAGAATTTATAAAACATTTAAACTATTTTAATAGGTTCTATTCCAAATTTTCAGAAGAAAAATTTCTATTTTAATCCTGTTTATCTGGCTTTTTAATCTTTTTTTTTTTTTCCATACTGAGGATTGAACTCAGGACCTTGCACTTGCAAGGCAGGCATGGTGTCACTGAGCTAAATCCCCAGCTTCTTAATCTTATCTTTAGGTTCCCTTATTATAAAATACCAAACATCTTAAGATTTTCTCAAGTGTTTAGAAATGACATAACAACAAATCAAAACTGATAAACACAACTTAAATTTCTTTCAGCTAAATTTAGCAAAAAGTAGATATAGCAATAGTAGGAGACATTAATAATAAAAAGTAAAACTACTATTTCATGCAAACTACCCAAATCTCTTACTTGGCTATTTTTGGTTCTCATACTCCTAGTAATACTCCTTATCCCCTCGGAATGTCTCCAAATTCCTTATATTACAGGTTTTATCTATGCCCTTCTCTATGAGTTTAATTATTTGCTCAATGTGATAGCAAGTAAAACTCAAATCTCTAATCTTTACTCATTTCCCAGCCTCTCATGTCCTACAAAATTTCTTTGACTGGATACCATAAACTCAGTAAGTTCAACATGACTTTTAATTTACCCTCATCTCAGCAAGGAGTAACATCCATCTAGTTGTTTAAACAGAAACTTGAATGATCTTTCATCATTTTTCACCTTCAATCAAACCTACTTAGTACCCACGTCTACCCAATTCTATTTCCTAACCACTATACACAACCAAAATTACAGCAAAATGTTCTGTTTCCCCTGATAAGAAGGCCACACAGGGCCAGGGATTTAGCTCAGCAGTTCCGCCGCGTGCCTCGCAAGCGTAAGGTCCCGAGTTTGATCCATAATACCAAAAAATAAAATTTTTTTCTTAAAAAAAGGCCACACATACCAAATACTTTGGATTAACTAAATGTGTTAATTTATGGGGACCAAATGGAAGCCAAACACCTATGTGTAATATCATTTTTTTTCCTATGTGTAATATCTAATCCACTGACTTAAGTTTCACATGCATACTTTATATTATGTAAAATATATGGAAAATATTGCTTTTTGTCTCATTTTAACAATTGTATTCAAAGCTTTCCAGCTTATATTAGTTTTGCCTATTTTGAACTTCACATAAAAGAAATCATGCTATATTTATTACTCTGTGCTTGTTTCATTTGGCTTTTATGTTTTTAAAATTCAACTACATTCTTGCAAGTTGCATTAAGCTACAGGTATTCATTGCTGCAGGTATTCAATTTTATAACCATTCTATCTATCCATTCTTATACTAATGAACATTTGTGCCGTTTCTAGTCTAAGCTACTACAAAGGTGCTGTGAACATTTTTAAACATAGATACAAGATTTTCCAGAGTATACATTTCAGAGTCTTACTAGGCCATTCAGTTTTTCTACTAAACTATTTTTCCAATTTATATTGCAATCTACATACTACAAAATGGTTTTACAAATTTAAAAATTTTGAAATTAATGATCAAAATTGTATTCACCTAAATTATTTTTTAAATTATCAATGAAAGAAAAACAAATTTAAAAATACTATGATTCAAAGCAGAAATGTTTCTATATACCCTATCCCATGTGTACATTCCATGCCAGGGTCTTCTAGCCAATTTGATAAACTTTAAATAAAATTCATGTACTGAAGTATCTTGGGAAAAAAATTTGCTTACCGGAATCACTACTACAAACTACCCAAAGAAGATCAGGCTTTAAGAAATATTTATAACATTTAAAATACAAAAGAAGGAAAGATATAACAAAGATGAAGGAAAAAGCAGATGAGTCTTAAATTAAGTCAAAGATCTGGTCTTTTTTCACATTTTATGAGAAGTTTCAAATACCATATCTATTAATACAATATATGCTAAAAATACCTTCTCCACTTTCTTACCTAGTTATACACTGATTAATGACAAGGGTAAGTTCTGAGAAATGTGGGTGAAATTAGGTGACTTTGCTGTTGTGAGTTCATCACAGAATGCACTTACACAAATGAAACACTTTTTTTTTTTTTTGGTACCAGGGATTGAACTCAGGACCTTGTGCTTGTGAGGCAGGCACAGTGCCACTGAGCTAAATCCCCGGCCCTCACTTACACAAATTAAGATGGCTACAAAGTCACTAGGTAATATATTTGTATATGACTACCTACATATACATTGTCACTGACCAGAACATTATTACATGGCATGTGACTGTATTTACATTTAGAAAATAAAGACAAAAATATATTGGCTAATAGTAATGTTCTTAATTATATGATCAGAAGTGACTGCTTAAAATAATCAGAACTCACAAAATGGACAGGTTAAAGTCATCAACAGACAACCTGTCTCCAACTGGAAAAATAAATCTACAATTTACCACATGGCCATACCATAGAAACTGTTTTTCTAAATTAATTAGAAAATACTGGGCCAGGGATTTAGCTCAGTGGTTCTGGCGCCTGCCTCGCAAGTGCAAGGTCCCGAGTTCGATCTCCAGTACCAAAAAAAAAAAAAGAAAATATTGATTCAGTTTTAGTTCATTCTCATATATCTTCCTTTCAAATGACTTACCAAGATTTACATCTGGTAGTATCTTATCAAGAAATTGTGTTTCCCCACCATTAGGGGAGAGAAAATCTGCCAAAAGTTGACTATTACTCAGTTCTGGATGTTGTAGAAGTTTCTTAAATAAATAAGAATAAAAGAATAGGTTAGAGATCTAGAATGGTATTCAAAACTGTACAGTAATGTACAGTTTTGAAATAAATAAAAACAAAAACAATTTTATATCAAAACAACTTAAAATAATAAAGCTATTAGTTTAATATTCCAAATAACAAAATGACTGCATGTATACAATAAATAGTATTGCACGGTAGGTAAAACCTCGGTGTTTACAGTCAGAAACATTTGGGTCTGAATTCTGGCTCTTCTCTTTGCTAGCTAGATGAGCCTAGAAAAATTACAAATTGCCCAAGAGTCAGTTTCCTAACCGGTAAAATGTGGATGACAATACTATCTATAATGTTGTTATATAAAGCATTTATAGTATTGATACAAAGGAAGTAAAATACTATTTCTCAGTTTTCATTTATAAAATGAGTATTACAATACAATACAACTCCCTTGACATTTTAAAATGGAATCCAGGACCTCTGCACTAAGCTACATCACTGGCCCTTTATTAATATTTTATTTCGAGACAGGGTCTGTTATTAAATTGCCTGAGATAGATTTGAACTTTTGATCCTCCTGCCTCACCCTTCCAGATTGCTGAGATTATAGGCACGTGCCACCACTTCCAGGTTCCTTCCTTGATAATTAAGAAGTTAGTATAAAGAGTTTCACAGAAATTAAATGTACTTTAAAAAAAGAAAATTAAATGTACAATGTGAAAAAAAACTTGGAAAATCTGCCTTCTATTCTTCAAACACTATTTTCTAGCAAGATAAACTAACTTTTAAAAGCCAGATTTGACCCAGTCTTACCTAACAGTTTTGCAGAAATGCTTATGAGCAGAAATCTACATAAACAAAATACCAGTAGAGCAACCTCTAAGCTCTTATTACAGAAAATATCACTTCTAGAATGAGGTTCTCTAATTCTTAGAAAGAATTAGCTGTTTAAAATAATGGTTAATAATATCAATAAATCTCTGCACTAGTTAACAGTTATTTCACATTTCAATTTTCACACCACCAAAGAGTTATACAGAAAATACTTCTGAGTTGAAAGCATTCAACGATTCAGATACAAGAAATTAAATATAAAGACCTCTTCACATTGTTGAAAAATTTTAATTCAAGAAGTATTTATTCTTGGTAAGGAGGCATGCAAATTTAACTGAATTAATACTTGAAATTATAAAATGCATGCACAAATAAGACTCTTTAATCCAGTAAAAATATTTTCTCTTTGGGCCGTGGATTTAGCTCAGTGGTTCCACCGCCTGCCTTGTAAGCAAGGACTTGAGTTTGATCCCCAGTACAAAAGAGTAGGAAAAATATTTTCTCTTTGCTCTTATGCACTTAGAAATATGATCATTAATTTTGGAAAGCCAGATATCTCAAGTAATGTTTAAGTTAACTGTACCACCCACTGAAATAATACACCAATTACACTGCTTACCCAAAATGATGTAAATACACTAACAAAAATAGAATTTATTTCAAATGGTTGATCCTAGGAAACTGATAAAATATCTATGATATAAACTGCAAATGCAAAGAGATTAAAGAATACAATGACAAAGAAGATTCCAAAGTTCATAAAGTACTACACACAAAATCAAACAGGAAACAAAACAAACTGAAATAACAAAAGCTACCCGTTCTTAGAATACATTCTTTTAATCAACAGTTCTTTTTTTAAATCTCCCACACCAAGGTTTTTTTTATTTTTTGTTTTTTTGGAGACAAGATCTCACTATGTAGTTCAGGCTGGCCTTGAATCCAATAAGTAGTTCTAGCTGCCCTCAAACTCATGGTGATCCTCCTGCCTCAGCCCTTTCAGTGCTGGGATTACACACATGTGCCACTATGCTCAACTATAAAAATAATTTTTTAAAAAGAATTGACATGGACAGTTATTTATAAATCAAAGCAAAGAGACAAACTTGAAAATACTATGATTAGCAACGTTTTAAATTAAGTAATAAGTTGGTGGCATACCTGTAGGTATTCCTGAAATTCTTCTCTCTTTGACTTTAAAAATTCATAATTTTTGGGGCCAATGATCCTCTTGGATGGAAGCTGGGCATCAGGAAATGTGCCTAAAATTTGTACATATTAAAGTTCTTACTATGTTCTGCTAGTATTTTGAAAACCTAATTATAAATTTACTATGGCAAATCCAAATTCATAACACTGCTTTGTAGAAATGTGACATTATCTTTTTTTTTTTTTTTTTTTGGTACTGGGGATTGAACTCTGGTCCTTGTGCTTGCCCAGCAGGCGGTAAAACCACTGAGCTAAAACTCCGGCCCTAGAGATACAAAGCCAGCATTGCACCTAGCCAAAGCAGCACCTCTGTGGAGTTTTATTGGTTTTGTTTGTTTTTTGGTACCGGGGATCGAACTCTGGACATTGAGCTCGTGAGGCAGGCGCCGGAACCTCTGAGCTAAATCCCCGGCCCATCTTATCTTTTAATCTTTACAAAATCAGAGAGCTTCAGATCAGAAAGTCAGACAAAAAACTTTAATGTACTGAAACCAAAATATCACGCCTCTCTATAACCACTCTTCATTGACAAAACTGGTAGCCTTCTACAGTAGTAAAACAGCTTGAAAAAATTATCAAGAAATTGATGGGATTCTATTAGACAAAATCTCAGAAATATTCTCTCATGAGAGGAAAATGGGCAGCATTCTGTCAATGTTATATATGCTTAGAAACAAAATTTAAAAGCCATGAACATGCCTTCTTAAATATGGCTGACAGTGGAAATTGTGATAACAAAAAGACAATAATTTAAAATAGACAAAATTTTAGTAACAAAGAGCTGTAATCCAACCATCTTTGGTAAATCCAGGATTTTAAAAATCGGAGATTAAATTATCTTAGTCTTAAACAAAAAAGAAAAACTCTGAAAGAACAAGACAGACCATGCTCCACCAGACTGGCAGAGAGAAAGAGAATACCATTTGAAAACAAGTACAAATGTAAAAACTATAGAACAAGACTTTGTATTCTTCACTTTTCTATAATAGTAATGTTCTCATTGGCTTTGTTTCTAAACATGTTTATCAAGGAAGATGATAGTAAAAGAACAAAATAACTCTGAAATGCCTGGTTTAATAAATTATCTGCCAAAAAGAAATTAAAAGTAAGTAAATCTGCCACATCAAGATAAACAAAAATAAAATTGAATACAGGACATTTTCTAAAGTATAAAGAAAGTTATCTTTTAAAATTAATTTTATTATTAAGTAAACATCCTTAAAAATAAGGAAGGAGATTAAGGGAGGAAGGGGGAGAGAGGGAAGGGAAAGGGGATGGAAAAGGGAATTAAGATGTTATGTGCATGTACCAACTTCCCACAAGGAATGTAAACATGATGTACTACAGACATGTACAAATTTTAAAAGAAGATTCTTCCATGGAGTTTCCCTTTAAAAAGAAAGGCAATGTGCACTTCAAAAAATTTATAATCAAAAATTTAAAAAATAAAAATAGTACACTCCTATTAACAATCCAAGTATATGCAACTGTCATTATTACATTTCTTTGGTACAGTTACTTAAATTGAACAAAAATTTAACTTGGTACAACAGCTTTCAAGAAGGCTAATGCTGAATTATAATGTTTTATATAAAAAAGCACAACATACCGTGAAATTCTGTTAGTTTTGATTCAAGAACATAGAATTCAAGGTATCTTCTATAAACAGACCAATGTTCAGGCTCATGCCCAACTGCAAATTGAATACACACTGAGTAACAAATAATTTTACAACCCACTACTAAAAAGATACAATACTTAAAACATAAAGTAGGACATTATTCCACAGTCTTAATAATTTATTATTTTGGACATATTAACATATTTTACCTTATTTTTAATTTTAAATTACTACATAGAAGTGGCATTTCATATATTTCTTATCTTATATGGAAGATAAATGTCATATATTTATGAAGCTATCTCAAGCAAATTTTTCTACAGGAGAATCAGAGACCTGAAACTTTTAAAAAATTTTGTTACCAATAAAAGGATCAAAAAAAAAAATTAAAGAAAAATTTTTATGTAACTTTGTTGTTGTTGTGTTTTGTTTTTAATGAGACAGGGTTTCACTATGTTGTCCAGGTTGGCCTTAAACTTGTGATTTTCCTGCTTCAGCCTCTCAGGTGGTAGGATTATAGTTGTGTGCCAGCATGCCCAGCACAATTACTATGTTTTACATGTCACCAAAATGGTGTATTTCATAAAAATTTATAATCAGTTCTGAGTCTCTTAAATATTTACTAAATTGTCCTCATCTAAGAATACAGAAAGCACTGTCCAATAGAACATTCTGGAATATGTAAATATTCAATATATCTGTACTAAATAGCTGCTAGTAGTCATATACTGCCTCTGAAATGTAGCTAGTGCAACTAAGAAACTGAAATTTTAATATAATTTAATTTAAATGGATACATACGATAATCACTAGCTACCAAACTGGACAGCACAAAGTAACAGTTTAAAGAATGAATCAGGTCAGATTGCTTCTTCCAATCCTAGTTCCCTCATTTGCTATGTGGCCTTAAATAATTTAATCCTAAATTTGCTTAGATGTGTGATAAGAATAACTGCCTATCACATAAAAAATAGTTGACATAAAGTATCTTTATATAGTACATAGCAGAGAATCAGCACCCCCAAAATATAACTGATATGATTTGCAACTCATGCCTTTCCAGCACAGATCTGAGAATGCAACTGATCAAATCAACTAAAGCCAGGACAACTGCAAAACAATACTTCTATTCAGAAAAAAACAAATCTGATGTAGACACAACCTATAAAACAAATCCTAGTTTTCTTCTTCAACAAGTGGTCTTAAAAGATCTATGTATATTTAGTCTTGGCATTTAAAATCCTGAAAATAGGGGCCTGGGATTTAGCTCAGTGGTTTCACCGCCTGCTGCGCAAGCACAAGGACCCAAGTTCGATCCCGGTACCAAAAAATAAAAAATAAAAAATAAAAAAATAAAATCCTGAAAATGTTATTTTACCATACATATAAAATCAACCTAGTAAATGCTATTTTTTTTCCTCCCTCACAGGCCAATTTCCTAACAGCATGTTACACTGACAGCAGAATCTGCAATGCCAACAAAAATTATCTTTAGAATACAAATTTTAAGACTTAATTTTAATTTTAGGTATAAATTTTTAAGTCAAATCTTTTAAAATAAAGCACCAAAATTAGAGATGTTGACTAAAATACAAAAACAAAAGTATATTCTCGAAAAAACTTGAAATCAGACTGAAGTACGGACAACTGATTTGCTGTACAACTATTTGCTGCACATCTATTTGCTGCACACCTAGGATGCTGAGAGAATGGCAACTGTTGCAAAATCAAGTACTGGTGCCTCAGACCCATTTCAGTAAGACCCTTGCTAGTGTTTAGTTCTAAAAGGAAAAACCATAGCTAGCTGCTCTGGGCAACCTTCCTTCCATATTCCTATGCTTTATGTTCTTGAAATAGGATTTGCTTCTAAAAAAAAATCAAAAAATTTAATACCTTTTGAAAAATAAGGAGAATGATTAGCACCGATCTTCATACTATCACTTAGTTTTTAGTCTTAAAACCATTTCCTAGCATTATCACTTTTTTCTCCTTTCTTCACAATTCCTAAAATATGCAGGGACTTCAACTGTGCTCTTGCTTACACTGACTGCCCTCCTCCTAGACAAAGTCCAGAATGATAAAAGTTTATTCTGCTATGAATGCTGTTTAATTCCTGTCTTTATTACAGTCCATGCCTGAAACAACCAAAAGAAAAAATATAGTAAAACATGAAGACAACATGGACAGCTGTGTTTGATCATATTTTTAGCAATTCTAATTAGTCCACAACAAAAGGGGAGGAGAAATCCTGCTTAATTAAATTTGTGTAGGCATAATGGCTAATGACAATGTCAACAAAGCCATTAAAAGATCACAAACTGAGTGTGATGGTACTGCCTGTAATCCCAGCTACTTAGGAGGCTGAACCAGGAATATTATAATTTCAAGCCCAGCCTGGGCAACTTAAAAAGATCCTATCCCAAAATAAATTAAAAGGACTGGGGTGTAAGAATGCCCCTAGGTTCAATCTTTAGTACTGCCAAAAAAAAGAAAAAACAAAAACACACAACACTGTTGGGCTGTCAGGAGTATGATATACATCTACTCAACAGCTGGTTGAATGAATAAGATAATGGAAAACAGAGATAACGCAGATAGCTTTCATTCAATTTTCTGTTCTGGACATTTATCCTTTGGATTTGCAGTCATATTCAATAGTTATAAATCGCAAAATCTTATATGTGACAAAGACAGATTTGTGGGCATCTTTTTAAAAAGGTACTCATAAATCTTCCAACCTGTTCTTCTATCATTTCTTTCAACATCAATACAAAACACAGGAATTCTCTCCTTCTTCTCCTTCCTCTCTGAGGAAGGATCTTCAAAGAAGTCTACATATGGAATGCTAATTTTCCATGCAGCAAGGTTTCGGGGAGCATTAGGTGTGCTCACAGCTTCTACTGGAGAATCATCTTCCATCACAACAATTCCTTCTTCAATCTGGAAAAGCATTATCAGGATAAATTTAGTATTTTTAGCACCTTTAGAACTACAGCATAAGAGATACAACTGTAAAGTAATATGCCCATATTAATTTAGTAATTTGTAAGACTTAGCAAATTACATGATATAAAATTTTCTCCTGAAAAAGTAAAGATAAATAAAAAAAATTAAGTATTACTAATGTGAACTTCAGGTTTAGTTATGTCACCTGTATATGAAAATACACTAGAAACTAAAGAATAGACACTTTAGAGATTATAGTAAAATAATAAAAACAAGCAATATAAAAAATGTTCCACCTCGGCAATAAAAAATAAAAGTTAATGTACTGATATTTTTCATTGAGGAATATAAAATTTTATAAATGTCAACAGCCATTAATGGAGAGGATACAGATGACCTGAATCTGTTATATACTGCTGTTTTTAAGGAATATTAGCATAACCCTTCAGGAAGGTGTTTTATCAATACACGTTTATAAAGAGTCACAAAAATTTAATATTAAGTAAGGATATAGTGGGACAGAAACTGTGCCAGGTGTGGTGGTGCATGCCTGTAATCCTAGCACTTACGAGGCTGAGGAGGACTGCCATGAGTTCGAGGCCAGCCTGGGCTACATTGTGAGTCCAAGGCCAGCATGAACTACAGAATAAGACCCTGTATGAAAAAAATCCAAGAAACTATATATGTAATATTAGTCTAGTCTACAAGGGTAGGGAGGCAAGAAATTTTTAATAAAGAAAATCATCAAAATATTAGCAGAAGTGACCACTGAGTGGTAGGATTATCAATGGTACTTAAAAATCTTTCTTTTCTACATTATTAAAAAATTCAGTAATACATTGCTTGCCTAAAATGCATGAGACCCCTGCTTGAATTCCCAGCACCACAGAAAAAATAAACTGATATTGTATAATGTGCTTAAAATTAGAAAACATAGGCCAGGTGTGGCAGTGCAGGCATATGGTCCCAGCTAGTTGAAGGAATGAAGCAGGGGGATTCCAAGTTCAAGTCTAGCCTAGGCAACTTAGCAAGACCCTATTTCAAAATAACACACAAAGGACTAGGGATGTGGCCCAACACTCCCTGGATTCAATCCCCGTTCCAAAAAATAAATAGAAAACATAAATATTATTTTGAAAAAGATTCCTTTATCCCTTTGATCTATTTTTATTTTTATCTATACTTCTTATGGAAAACAAGGAAATAGGGGAAAATAATACATTTGGATTACTCCCCCTAAAGGCTTATTTAATATTTTCTTCCATTTAAATTACTACACAGAATTGGGGAACCTCATAAAAAGTCATCAGTGCAGCAGGATAGAGGCTGAAGGGAAGAGGTAAAAGGAAAAAAAGGAATTTGTCTACTTCACTTTCTTGTCATTCTCAATCCAATCACTACTATCTCTTAAACTTTCAGATAGCAAATTTCTTTTTTTTTTTAATTTAAATGAATTTTATTGGTACATTTTAGGTATACAATATCAGATAGCGAATTTCTTGATGACAAAGTCTATGCCTTAATCATCTTCTTATCCCTAGTGCCCTTGTCATTAACAGGCAAAATGAGAATCCAAGATCTTTGTTCCATAAAGAACTGGTACACAAGAGTTCCGTGTGAAGACCCTGGGTTCGATTCCCTGTACTGGGGAAAGAGAATAGAAGAGGGGAAGAGAGGAGAGGAGAGCTAAACCCTAATTTTGAAAAGAGGCCTGGGAATGTAGCTTAATGGTGGAGTGCTTATTTAGCAATTACGAGGTCCTGTGTAATTACCAGTACCAAGAATAAAAAAGTAGCTTTTAAACTTGCCTATCAGATTAAATATTCTACTGAATTATTTTACTTATGTAAATTTTATCATATTAATATATTCCCTCCAATAATCTGGAGTTGGTGAAGCACTGAGCAACATCTTTGGCCCTTTAAAAGAAAAAAAGAATGGCTACACAAAAAAAGGTATAAAAGAGATAATACCTACCTCTATGGGACTCACCTAGACATATAATTAAACATAATTATAAACATAATTTCAAACACTATATGGTATACACTTTAACATATAATAGAGGCACAAAGGAATAAAGAATGAAATTCTGTCATGGAATTACAGCAACACGGATGGAACTGGAGAATATATGTTAAGAGAAATAAGCTAGGCACAGAAAGACAAATATACATGTTCTCACTCAAATGTGGAAGCTAAAAAGTTGATCTCAAAATAGAGAACAGATTATTGGTTACTACAGCCTAGGAAGGCTGTAGTGATGGGAGGGATAGAAGGAGGATGGTTAATGCTGGTAGGTTCAGAGGAGCAACTGGATACGAAAAGTAACTTCTAATGTTCTCTAGCACAGATGAATGACTATGGTTGATGATAATTATTTCAAAATAGCCTGTAGAGAGGATTTTAAATGTTTCCAACACAAATAAATGATAAATGTCATTATCCTGCTCTGATCATTATACATTGTATAAATGGACTGCAATGTCACACTGTAACTCATAAATACGTACAATAACTGTTTCAATTAAAAATATAGATTGGCAACCCATTTAGGACCCCTCCTATCTCTCAGGAGCTATTCTTATTCTCCAATAAATTTTCCTACTCTTAACCTCCAAAAATAATAAATTAAAAACATAAAATATATTTAAGATGAATGGATAAAGAAAATGTAATATTTATACACAAGGAAGTACTATTCTGCCATAAAGAAGGATAAGTCATTTATAAGTCATTTATAAGAAAATGGTTACACCTTGAGACCATAATGTTAAGAGAAATAAATCAAGACACATAAGTTTAAATATCAGTTTTTCTCCTATGAGAAACCTAAAATATAAATAAAGAGCAAAATAAATAAAACTTGCAAATGGGAAGGGGACTAATAGAGGGAGTAGGGCAGAAGAAAGGGGAAAATAAAGAATTAAGATGTGTTATCTACATGTACCAATTCCATACAATGAATGTAATCATGTACTACAAGCATACACCTTAAACATTAAGGTTAGGGTTGCGCACGTCTGTAATCTCAGCACTTGAGAGGCTGCACCAGGAGGATCACTCCAAGTTCGAAGCCAGCCTGAGCTACATAGTGAGTTCAAGGAGCTCCATCGTCCTGAGCGCCAAGCATGCTGAATACCCTGAAGCACGGGAAGGTAGTTGGCATCCCCTAAGGATGGATAAATTCGTCATTCAAAAGCCTAGAATCCAGAATAGCCCACAGAAGAAAAATCCTGGAGGAAAGATTTACACGCATGCCACAGTTGAATCTCTGAAGTGAAGCTCTGCCGGTCCCAGCACCCGGAAGGAAGCTCCACCACCGCCATCCCAGGCTCCTAGGGCAGTGAAGCTCAGCTGGTCCCAG
>NW_004624799.1:8672021-8692161 GCF_000247695.1 Heterocephalus glaber | reverse complement strand
AATAAAAAATTTTAAAACTAGAAGCATTAATAAGAATCTTTCAAAAATATAATTTACAAGCAGTAAGTATTCCGAGATCATACCAACTATAACATCACAGTTTTCTACCACACTATTGAAAATTTTACCTTAATATATCTTAAAAAGCAAAATTTTTCCCACAAAGTATCTTTATTTCTATCTTATTTCTTTACAGTCTTAGTTTTAAATACATTCCAAAAAAAATCACCAGTTACTTGTCTTCCCTATTAGAAATTGGAAATAAATTACGAAAACGTATGTTTATTAGGCTTTAGCAGGTTTATCTTCCACCATAAATTTAACCTGTATTTTTCCCTTATCAAAGTCATGAGGAAAAATTCATATTAAGAAAAAGAGAAAATCACAGGGTGATGAACCTGCTAGGTGTGATGGCTCATAAAGCCCTCGCATTTTGGTGATCTGCTGGTGAAACCCACAGGAGTTTGCTGCACAAGATCAAACACGTTCAATAAATGGGGATATTTTTGCTAGTATGATGCCTCCTTTTTTTTTTTTGGTACCAGAGATCGAACTCAGGACCTTGCGCTTGTGAGGCAGGCGGCAGAACCAATGAGCTAAATCCCCGGCCCTTAACACCTCATTTTAAAATAACATTACTCTTCACTTATCTTTGGTCACCTGGTTCTCAATGATAATAAATTATCGTAGTCTCAATTTATCAAATAACTTTCAAACACTTTATAAAATCTTATCTGAGAATACTCATGAAGATTTCATCTTTAAGTTTCATTTTAAAGTGTTCAGGTCAGAGTCAAAAACTAATGCATTTGTCACTAAATTTTGATATAAAAAATATAGACCTTAAATGATGCTTTGTTTTTGATATGGTCAAACTTCCAAATTACCTTACTGAACAAGGATATGAAAGATAGATCATAATAGTATTAAGACGACCATTTACTACCTCTGATACTGACATAATTATATATAAAATTGATATGATGAATGACCCACTCATCCCCCAAGACAGATGCAGATAAAATGAGAACAAGGAATATATAACACAGTAACTCAGAATGGAAGAAAATATTGGCAAATTGTATTTCTGGTAAAAGACATGTTATCTAAAATAAAGAATTTTTAAAGATCAATAACTGAAAGACAGCCCAGCAAAATATGGCCAAAGGATTTGAAAAGAGATTTCTCCAAAGAAGATATATATGATATATGTGAAAGGATGTGAAAAAATGCTCAACATAAAATGGTACCAGGTAACTGAAAATCAGTCACAAAGGGATACCACTTACATTCAATAAGATGGCTAGAATTAAAGGAAACAGAAAGAAAGAGAGAGGGAGAGGCGGGGGGGCAGGATATGCAAGAGCATGAGCAGACAGTCAGAGGGGAACTCATTCTGGCAATGATGTGGAAAAACTGGAACCTTCATACATGGCTGAAAGGGATGTAAATGGTGCAGTCACTTTGGAAAACACAGTGGCAGTTCCTCAAAGTATTAAATATACAGTTACTATTTGACTTAGCAACTATACTTCTAAGCATATATCCAAGATAAAGGAAAACATGTACCCATCAAAAAAAAAAACTTTGTACACAAATGCTCATACGTTACAAATAGCCCAAAGGTGGAAATAATCCAATGTCCATCAATTTAAGAATGGGTAGATAAACAAATTATGGTATATCCACACAAGAGAATATTATTTGGCCATTAAAAATGAAATGCTAATATATGCCACAACACGAAAACATAGATTAAAAACATGGAGAACATTATGGTAAATGAAAGAAACCAGTCACAAAAGGCCACATGTTGTATGATTCCATTTTTATGAAATGTCCAGAATAGACAAATCCATAGAGACAGAAAGTAGAATTGTGGCCAGGAATTTAGCTCAGTGGTTCCACAGCCTGCCTCACAGGCACAAGGTCCTGAGTTCGATTCCCAGTACAAAATAAAATAAATAAATACAAGTTTTGTTTTGTTGTTTTTTAAAAAAAGATAATAGAATTGTGGATGGCTAGGGCTGAGAAAGTAGAATTATAAATGGCTAGGGGTGAGATAGGAGTGGTGAAGTTTATGGTGAAAGAGTATAAAGTCTCTGAGTTATAAAAATGTGCTACAATTGATTGTGGTGATTATCTACATAGCTCTGTGATGTTTGTGGTGATGTCTGCATAGCTGTGTGACGTGAATATGCTAAAAACCACTAAAATATATACTTTAAATTGGTTAATTGATACATATCTCTTAAAAATAGATTCTTAGGAGGTAAATGCCTCACTTACACATTTTCATATTCCCATAAAGAAACTCAGGGACCAAATATTGCATTTAACTAAAATGAATGATGTTTTAGGCTACAGTATGGCTCAATACTATTTTATACCTAAGTTCAAAGTTTAGCTCTTCTGTATCTAACTAAATAAAATTACTGTAAAGCTCTTATCAAACAATATGTAATAACATATCAAATAACGTTATCAACTAAATGTTAATACTTCAAATATGAGGTGCTATTATTTTAGAATCCACTAGGCTATCTCAAAGACTAACATAGAATTGTTCTATTAACTAATGCCTATTAACTAATTTATTACGAAGAACACAATTTATCTTAAATCATTACTTCCATGTCTACATCAACCATATTGATATTACTTATTATTTATTGCACTTAGTGTATCATGAAACAATTGCCCCAGAAAGTTTTTTAAAACATCAACTTTTATCAAAAATCATAAATACATAATGCAAACTAAAAATAAAACATGGCAAACAGAAAGAAGTACAAAGTCAGCATCCAAATTCAGAACCCAGGGCTGGGGATTTAACTCAGTGGTTCTGCTGCCTGCCTCACAAGCACAAGGTTCTGAGTTTGATCCCCATACCAAAAAAAAAAAAAAAATTCAGAATCCAAATTCAGCAAGAGCTCACCATTATTGTAACACAATAAATGTTAACAATTTTAAGGACATATATATATGTCCTTAAATATTAACAAGTTTAATATGTCTGAGCTTTATTTTCAAAGTGAAAAACACCACACATAATATTTTTGTCTCTTCCACTTAATAAATATTTTCCCATGTAAACAAGCATTATTCTACCAAATGATTTTTCACAATTTTGTAGAATTCTAAGTTAGGATGCATTATTACATTTACCCAACTAATAATCCAATCACCAGATAGCAGTTTTCCTTATTACAAATTATGCTGCAATAAAACTTTGAGTTTTATACACATATTTGAATTACTTTACATTTGTTTAAATTTTTTTATTATTTCCTTAAAATATTTTATAAAAATGGAATTGAATTTGGTAGTATAAGAATTTTAAGTCTCTTTCTTTTTAAACTGGAGACTAAACCTGGGGAGTGCTGAGCTACTTCTGTTTTCATTTATCAATAAATAAATTTATTATGAAACAGGGTCTCACTAAGTCATTAAATTGCCCAGGCTGGGCTCAAACTTACGATCTTCCTGCCTCAGCTTCCCACCTACTTCGGGCACAGTGATGCATGTCTACAATTCCAGCACTTGGGAGATCAAGGCAGGTGAATCACTGTGAGTTTGAGCCCAGCCTAATGTACATGGCAAGCTCAAGGCCAGTCTGAACTACAAAGCAAGGGCCTGTCTCAAAAACGCAAAAAACAAAGAAACTGGATCAGGGATTTAGCTCAGTGGCAGCCTGTGCCTGCCTCACCTGCCTCATAAGCGCAAGGTCCTGAGTTTGATCTCCACTACCAAAACAAACAAACAGCTAGGATGACAAGCATGCACCATCACACCCAGGAACATCTTTTAAGTATATTTAAGTACATTAAAGATTGCCAAGTATAAGATACCAATTTGGATTTGCACTTCTTTTGCTATTTCCTCTAATTATCATTACTAGATATGAACATTCTTTTTTATCTTTCCCTATCTAATAGGTAAAAGAATAATATCTCTTAACAACTTTTATCTAACGTAAGAGAATATATTTTCAATTGTTCATTGGCTATTTCATATTTTTCTTTTGTGAACTGGATGAATATACTGTTCATTTCTCAAACGGATACAGAAACATTTAACATGAATAATCTTTAACTCATTAATTAATGGCAAGCATGTATCAATTCACTGTCAATATGCTCAGTCCTACTGCACTGACAAAGCAGTAGATAAATATATGTCTAGAAGCAGCACACTACAATATAAAGGAAAAGATACAAACATATACAAAATGTAACTCAAAATTTTAAAAGCGGATTACAACTGCCAGTTAATCAATAAATTCATCTAAATGAAACATGACTTTTTTCTAAAGTCTCCATTTCTCATTTTGATAAACCAATATAAATAAGTACTAAAGAAAGCAAAACTGATTAATAGGTCAAAAGTGATTCATGAATTTTTAATTTTAAAAAAGTAAAAACAAATATATGCAGTATAGGAAAAAATAAGACTTAAAATCATCTTTCATAATAAAACAGCCTGAAATCTCCAAACTTCTCATTATAAATATATACCTTGTGAATCCTTCGTATTAAAACAGATGCAAAAAACCGTAATGTTATTCTCAGTTCATCAACAAAGGACTCATCATCCGTAACATCCCTTCAAATGAGGAGAAAAACACTCAGAAGTTTAGAGATACACAGTTTCACCTTCTTGAAAACAAGAAAAGAATTTTTTCTTTTTTCCATTCACTTATGCTATTTTTAAATTCATAAATAATGCATTCCATTGCAGACTAGAATTACTGTATAAAAGAGAAACATCTCTCATAATTCTAGTACCAGAACATAAATCATTAAGTAAATTGTAGCATATATTATCTTGCAAGCATATGTATGCAAACAGTCATTTTTACAACTAAGTTTATTTTCCAACCATCATCAAAGAAATCTCAAACAAACAATAATTTTGGAGAAACAATAAAATACAAAATTTTAAGTTAGCTCGAAATATTTGAAATAATATAATTCTAAAAGTAAATATGTATGTAAGTGTTTGTGAGTGTGGGTATAAGCACGCTCCTTTTGAAAAAGAAAATGAACGAAACTCAAACATTTTTAAACCAAAATTTTTACAAACTTCATCTGAGGAGGTACTTTGCATTTCCCTGAAGAATTAGCTTATCTCCCTAATCAAGCCCAAGAAAAAAAAAGATACGTGTAGTGGCAACATCCTGAACTTGAAGACAGGCCAAACCACTAAGTTTCTTGTCAGAATAAAGACAATTGTATCAACCATGCTTCCCAAGAAAGCAGACTGCATTAATAACTAGATCAAGGGCTGGGATTAACTCAGTGGCACCGTGCCTGTCTGGCAAACCCAAAGTCCAGAGTTTGATCCTCAGTTCCAGGAAAAAACAAAACAAAAAAAACCCAACTAGATCGAAGAGAAATTATGTAACTTACCTCTTAGAAATATAACCTGATTTTGTACCTAAATAATCATAATTCAGTAGTGAGGTGAAATAAGGGTATCTTTAGAAAAGGACTCATTTTACAAAAGGCTTCACCATTAGCTTGCCTTAAATTACAAATGCAAGACATATTTAGACTTATTTTAGAAAAAAAGTATTAACTTTACAATCTATTGAAATTACCATTTATTTATTTATTTATTCATTTATTTATTTAGAGACAGCATCTAGTCCAGGTTTATCTTGAACTCTGCTGCTCAGGCTGGCCTTGAACTCATGGTGATCCTCCTGCCTCCCCCGCCAAAGTGCTGGCATTACAGGCACACACCACTAAACCCAAGTGAAATTATTTTTCAATTTAATGAAACATCTAAATATAGATATTCCTCTCAAAAGCACAATTATTTCAAATGTAAAAACTGTATAAAATTATTAAACCAATACATTTATAAATGATAAATTCTACAAATCAGCAGGTATGGTGGTACATGCCTGTAATCCCAGCATTCTAGGAGTCTAAGGCAAGAGGTTCACATGTTCAAACCTAAGTCTAGGCAACTTAACAAGACCCTGTGTCAAAAAAAAAAAGGATTACCAGAGGGGGGAAAACAAGTTCAAGTTAGTGTTCTTTCGAAAAGCAGGCTAGGTGTCTTCTCTTTACTATCACTAAGTTATTGGTTAACTCTCTACATCACACTGCCTACATCAATGATTCCCAACTAGAGCAATTATGCCTTCTAGGTAATACTCTGTAATCTCTGAGGATGTTTTTTGGTAGTCAGAACAGGGATGAGGAAAAGGAAGGAAGCATAACTTCTAGCATAACTTACATAACTTCTAGCAAAACTTCTAGCATAAATGTAAAGAGGCTGGGAGTGCTGCTTAAGGTCCTATAATGCACAACACAGCCCCGCACAACAAAGACTTGGCCTAAAATGTTGACAAATCCTCACTTATTCTGAAAACACATCATGAGCACACTTATGGTATTAATTGTGTTAAAGAAAAAAGATCGCAGAGGAAGAACATACCTGTACCATGGATAAACAAAGTTTTCCAACACTAATTCAAGAACCTGAATAAAAATCATTTTTAAAGAAAAATAAAATTAATTCTGGAAAAATAAACAGTACTACTTAGTAATATATAGTATTACCAAAAAAATTTTATTATCCCAAATATTGACAGTAATATCATACTTTTTTCATAACAAAATGCATATTCCAACTTTACATAGTTTTGAAGATCAAAAAGAACACATGAAAAAATACCAGGAAAAACATAAAACTCCATAAAAAGGAACTATTTCTTTTAGAATGACACATATTTATTTCTAAATATTCTCATAATCAAATAAAAACACAAATAAATTATTTCTGATTCTAAAGCTTTAATGAAGCAAAAAAATTCTATGGATAAAAGAAAATAATTGGTTGATTTTTTTGCATTCTTTTTTTTTTGTTTTTGTTCTTCTGGGTTGTTTTTTTTTTTTTGGTACCAGGGATTGAATTCAGGATCTTGTGCTTGCAAGGCAGGCGGCAGGACCATTGAGCTAAATGCCCAGCCCGATTCTTTCCATTCTTAAGTTTCTCTGTAAGTCAGAATTCTTAGGAAAAAAATGAAGAAACAGACTTCTCCAAGGTGTAAAAATTAGATGTCCCTGGTCAGCTTTGAAGGAAAAACTGCAACTGGAAGGGAACATGAAATTCTAGGGTACCAGGAATGTTCTATTTCATGATCCGCACGCTAATTACATGAAAAATTAAGCTATACATTTAAAATCAGTATATAAGTTAAATGTGAAAATGTAACAACAAAGGAAAACAACCCCTATGTGTTTTTAAAAAGCAACAGGGGGCCAGGGATTTAGCTCAGTGGTTCCGTCACCTGGCTCACAAGCCCAAGGTCCTGAGTTCGATCCCTGGTACCAAAAAAAGCGCAACAGGTAATGCATGCCTGTAATCCCAACATTTGAGAAGCTGAGGCAAGAGGATCACCATGAGTTGAAGGTCAGCCTGGGCTACACAGTGAGTTCAAGGCCAGCCTGAACTACAGGCAAGACCCTCTCTCAAAAAACAAAAGCAACAGGGCCAAGCATGGTGGTACACACCTATAATTCCTACATTCTGGAGGCTGAGGTGAGGCAGGATGATCACTGAAAATTAGTGGCCCACCTGGGCTACAGAGTGAGTTCAAGACTAACTTGAACTACAGAGTGAGACCCTGCCTCAAAAAAAATTTTTTTTAAAAGGAAGAGAATGAAACAATGTATCTTACCAATATGTTTGCCAAACTTAAGCTTTATCTTGTAGCAGTAATAAAAGTTGTAGATTTTCTAATTAAATACTAAAGAAGCAATAATTTGGGTTTTTAATACAAAAATTAAGAATTTTATTTCTTGGGAAAAGAAAACACATTAGACAAACATTAGACACATTAGACAAACACATTAAAACAATTAATAGGATACTGAAACTGGAAAGTTCTTAACATTTGGTTTTCCTTTATACCCTGCATCCAATCAATCAACAACTCACTAGTTTTACATGCTAAGCCACTCTCTTCTACAGCACCACTGTTCATGTCATCATCTCATCACTCGTGTTGCCACAATATCCTCTAAATTAATCTCCCTGCTTCCAAACATGCTCTCCTCCAACCTCCAAAGAGGTGGCAAAGTGATCTAAAAATATTTATTATTTCATTCCTTTCCTATTGCCTTTTTTTGACACAGAGTCTGTTTCTTTCCTCTCAAGAGCTCTACCATCCTGAAATACACTTTCCCAGTCTCAGACTGGCAAATGTAGTCATCCTTCTCTGATATATATGTACATTATATATATATATGACATCTCAATTTGGACTAGCACATTTCAATTTTTCACTAATGGCCACATGTGCCCAGACCATGTGTCTACCATACTAGACAGTATTATCTTAAATCAGCAAACCTTGGAGATGAAAAGGGCCTTGGAAAATGAATGAAGAAGAAAAATGCCAAGCATTAATGGCATTATATGTAGCTTACCTTTAGTCAAATAAGGATAAAGGACACTTAGGCAGGATTCAGATGCCAAATACAGCTCTTCAACTACTTAGCATTCAGTTTAATTTAACACATATCTATCGGCTACCAATAATACATGTGACCCTAAACTTGATGCTGGGAACAAATGAGACCCCCATTCCCTACCTCTAAGAATCTGAGGGTTCCTCAGTTCACGAAAAAGACAAGTCTCTAGAACAAATAACTAACACACGTATGTTACCAAAAAAAAGAATATACAAAATGTGACTACAGCAAAGATCAGAGAACAAATGTTCTATTCCTATTATTATGCAGAAATAGTGAAAATTACCCCATTCTTTGTTCTATCTTCAGTTAGTGTCAAAACTGGGGTCATAATTCAGTAAGAAATACAATGCTTCTTTGGGAATTAAAAAGCGGTTATTTCTTCCTGCCTATCATAAAGATATGTATTACAGTATTTATAGGAAGTAAGCAGTAACCAGGTAAAAATGCTTATTTAAATCTGGGATCCAAGGTTAATCAGGAATAGCTTACTATTCAAGCTACTTATTTTGCAAAAGTCAACTACCTAGCTCAGAACTTATTAGGTGGCATTGAGATACTCCATGATTAAATTTTTTAATAAAACTATCTAGAAAAATTTTTCATAGGTATTTAACATTTTTTTGTTTGCATATACAGTCATGCACCAAATGACATTTCCATCATGATGGACATCAAAATAGTGGTCCCAAAAGATTATAAAAGACCTGAAAAATTCCTATCACCTTTTGCGGTCGTAGCTGCTATAGTACAATGCAATGTTCACATGTTTATTGTGATGCTAGTATAAACAAACCTACTAACCTGCCAGTCATAAAATAGTACAGCACATACAATCATACATACTATATTAATACATGATAATAATAAGTGACAATTATTATTGGTTTATATATTTACTATACTTTTTGTTACTTTAGATAAATACTGAAACAGTCTACTCATAAAAAAAAAAAACCCACTTTACTACAAAACAGTTTGCCGCATCAGGCTGGCAGCAGCCGCACAGAGCTCATATTTACCACAGCTCTTGACGACAACGTGAGTCCATTTCCACTGAACTATCAAGTAATCCTGTGATGTTCTCACATGAATGAAACTACTTACCAATGCAATTTTCAGAACATATCCCCATAATTAAATAACACATGACTCTATTTGGCAATATTAATTAAACCAGTCACCTCTGAGAGAGATGTATCAACCTTCGAAGAAATTTTTAGGTCTATCCATGGCTGGTAGTTTTCAAGAAGTAACGATGGCCTTAAAAAAAAGACACACACATACAATTAAATAACTTGTAATACAAAATGTAACTAGAAAGATCAACAAATAAGAAATGCTTAACTTACCTATGTCGTTTACATTTCACTTTACCACAAACAGCACAGCTATGACCTTGAGGAAATAATTCTTGAAGTCCCAACTGCTAAAAAACAGGAGGGAGGGAGGGAGGGAGGGAGGGAGAGAGAGAAATTTGTCATAACTTTACATATTATCTTTGCCACAAAGAATCAACTTTTCAGGGCCAGGGATTTAGATCAGTGGTTCCTCCGCCTGCCTTGCAAGCACAAGGTCCCAAGTTTGATCCCCAGTACCAAAAAAAAAGAGTCAACTTTTCAAAAGTTTTTTCACTTTAATAGAAATTCATTCCAGGTGTGGTGCCACATGCCTGCAATTCCAGCACTTGGGAAGCTGAAGCTGGAGTACAGAGTTCAAGGTCAGCCAGGGCTACATAAAGTTCAAGGCCAGTCTGAACTATATAATAAAGACCTCACCTCTCAAAACAAAACAAAACAAAAAAAAGAAATCCAGAGGATATTTTTTGGTCTGCTCTAACAATGAAATCATTCTTTATAATAAATAATACTTGCTAAACTACGATTCTAACAGAGAAAAAAACCACTTGATGATTTTACAATACCTAAGCGATTTCCAAGCTCGATTAAAGTCACGTTATGAGTACTTATAAACTGAATGAGAGACTCTACTACAAACACAATAAGAAAAAATGATCTTCTATTTCTCCAAAACTTTGAATGAGGAAGAAGATACATAACTAGCAAGATTCCCTGCATACTGTCAGTTGTGTTTCTTATGAGTAGAAATACTAACAAACCTGAGACAAGGGACTGGAGCAACTTAGTCAAGTAAGATGTCAAGACATTCCACTTAGTGGTAGGGACAGAACTAGAACACTTGCCTAGGATGAGTGAGGCCCTCAGCACAAAAAAAGAAAAAAAGAAAAAGAGAGATCACACAAAGTCCTGATTTATGACCAAAACCTTGCCTTTTGACAATTCCATATACTACTACCTTTATTAAATTTCAGAAATACAAATTATTTTGGTTACATAAATTGGCTAATTATTTCTGTTTCTATGGTACACAGAGATATTTAAGAAATTAACAGAGTGTAGCTGAGTGATAGGGTGCTTGCCTTACCTGTGCAAGGCCCTAGGTTCAATCCCTAGCACCATAAAAAAGACAACACAGAGTTAAATTATTTAATCCAGAATTCCTTAACTGTGTGGAATGCCTCAGAATCACCTACAAAGGTCTTAACTATTAATTACAAGGCTTTAACCTAGAACTATTCCATCAAAATCTGGTGGCAGGGACCAAGAATTTGTTTTGTTTTGTTGTGGTACTGAGGATTGAACCCAAGGCATTTGCCCTGAGCTAAATCCCCAGCCCATTTTTTATAGTGATGCAGGGTCGCTCTGAGCCTCTATATTTCTGAAGACTCAATAGGCGATTCTACTGTACAACTAGGCTTGGGAATCTGTTTTAACTTACTGTCTGAACAGTGAATATATAGTCAGAGGACTCTCTAAAATGATAGATTCCCAAGTCCCTGACAAGTTTATATTTTCTTTTTATAGCTCCTTCTATAACTGTAGTCCTGAAAAAGAGGGCAAGAATGTGATGGAATACATATTCACACAAATAAATTTCATTTTGAAAAGTTTCTGAGGGACTTTATGTCTTCTATTAATAAATAACAGTAAACAGACTTTTAAAAATCATTGCTTTAATATGCTTTCATGGTAAATATTAAAAAGCATAGGGTCACACATACTAACTTAAAAGAAAAACACAATTTTACCTTGGGTTTGTATTTTATTGTGAAGAATATATTTGGTAAGAGAGAATCAGGTCCTAATGAGCAGTAGAATGTAACAACTCCAGCAACAAATGACCAAAATATCATCAAAACATGAAGATACCTTAGAAATAAATAAAAATAATAATTAGAACCAAAGAAAATGCATAACACTAAATCATCCCTGTTTTGATTTAGTAGGCATTCATTAAGCACCTACCAATCAGATGCAATTTTTCCAATTATGATTCATTTTCTGTAATGTTTTATTAAATATAATCATGAAATATATGTCAGCAAATACGCAATTTCATTTAAAGTATAAATATAAATTCTCAACATTTCATAATTTAGTACCTATGCTGTCATGCTTTAACTACTCCATACTACATTCTCTCAAAATACCTTTAATGATATGCATTATAGTCACACTCCAACAAAATTCTGACTATATATCAGCAAAAACAAATTTTTTTTGCACAAAGTACCTACTTTGTACTAGACAATGCCAGCTTGGACTACATAGTGAGTTCAAAGAATAAGAAAAAGGTTTTGGTAAAAATCTGATCTCATATATATATATGTATATATATTTGTTTTTGTTTTGTTTTTTTGAGACAAGGTTTTTGATATGTAGTTAAGGTTGGCCTTGAACTCACTAAGTAGCCAAGGCTGGACTTGAACTCAAGATCCTCCAGCCTCAGACTCCCTGGGATTACAAGTGTGTACCACACCTGGCTTTCACAAATACTCATAAGAGAAAAGGAGATAAAATAGAAAATACAAACAAATAAAAATAATACTGAATAACATCCTAAAGAAGACAGGAAAAGAGTTGGGATTCAGAACCTAAATGGAAGAAATAAAAGGGAAAAATGCCTCTTCCCTGACATCACAGAACAGATAGATCAGGATGCAGTTACATTGATAGATTTGAGAACAGATCTTTTATGAAAACAGGAGATGTTGAGAGTAAAGGGCAAAGAAAGCATGATCATAAGTTCTACAAGAACGGGAAAGTTCTGAAATAGCTGCTGGTGAGAAGAGGGTTATCCTCAGTAACTGCTGAGCAGTACTGAAGCTGAAAAGTGAATTTTCAGTTGTGGAATTTTCTCCAGCAGCATTGAGTTTTCACAAACAGAATCACCGATTCAATTCTGGCTTTTCTCAGATAAGTAGCAAGGAAGGGAGTTAAGGATACCGTAGAATGAATAAAGCAGTCAATCATGAAATCTAAGCTAGAATGACTCCAAATTTTGTAGGAGAGTAGCTGACAACCAAAGAGGGACAACAGATAGGAAAAAAAGCAGAGGAATCAGGAGGAAATTGAGATGTCAAGCACAGCAGCAGAGAGATCATGTCTCAAAATAAAAAAATTTTAAAAGGGCTGGGGATGTAGCTCAGAGTGAAGACCCTAGGTTCAACCCCCAGTATCATACATACATACAACATACACACATACCAGGTACAGTTGCAGGTACAGTGTAACTGGTACAGTGTGACTGACTGAGGGAAGTAGACGGTAGTCAGCAAGTGGGATATTTGATTCTTAAGACTTCAGAGGTGAAGCAATTTTTAGTGATAACAAATGATTATGACAATACAAGTGGGAAGCTGAAGAGGAATCACCTAAAGATAGACCAGATTACCTGATGGGTTGTTCCCATAAGTACCGAGATCACCTAGAATGATGGCAGAATTGCAAAGAGAGGAGAGTGTGGTACATGCCTATAATCTCAGAGGAAGATTGCAAGGTTAAGTCTGGGCAATTTAGAGACTTAGTGAGACCCTCTCCCAAAATAAAAAATAAACAGGGATGGGGATGTAACTCAGTGGAAAGGTGCCAAGTCCACTCCCCAGGACTGGGGAAAAGAAAAAAGGAGGTCTACAGGCCAAGAGCCAATTTTCTTTAAAGCACAACTGACCTAGAGATTACTATCAGTGAGAAAAACAGACAGATGGCACATGGTTCAAAGAATACCAGAGGTATTCTGGTACCTTAGTACCAGATTTTCCTTTCCATCACCAATAACATAAGTGGACAAAACATATGCAGCATTTCCAGGCATATGCATGCCTATTTCCAGGCAATGGTTGACAAGAGATGCAGGGCTACAATTTGTGAGAAAAGGGAAGCCCACCGGTAAAGCTTCATATCCATCTCAGATTCTTCCCAGATATATTACCAAGTGTAGAAGAAACTGAGGACTTGAGAGTTCAGAATTGGGGAAGGGAGTTCAACCATAAGAGAATTAGAAGACAAATGAAAAGGTGCTTATATCTTATAAACAAGGACTAAATAAGAAGAAAAGTTGTGAGGCAAAAACCAAGTCATTCAGAAACATGAAACTGCCTGGTCACCAGGCTCTCAGGACAATCCCACACTTGAGAAACATGCACTGTACACCTATTATTAAAAATCCTCAGCACTTAAAACATAAACATTGCCACCCACTCAAAAAACTGCTATAGCTGCAGAATGCCTCTTGAAACTTTGTGGCCTTTGTGTCGGTTAAGGTGGAGCGCCAAGTTGACTGGCTTTGGGTCTACCTGGGAATTGTAGAGCATACTTCTAGCTGTCTCTGGGGTAGATCATAGAAGCATGGCTTTGATATCTATGTCTGCCCCCTTGCCCCTTCCTCTCTGACACTCTTTTGCTCTGCTTCCTAGCCACTAGGAAGAAAACAGCTCCTGCCATGACATCTCTACCTTGGAGCCAGCCATCATGGACTGAAACTATGAGCCAAATGCACTAATTATTAAGTGATATTAACCAATTACTGCTAAATTTGTAAAATTATGGTTTGGTGCTAGGTGTGCTGCTGCAGGCCTGTAATTCCAGCAGTCTAGGAGGCTGAAGCAGGAGGACTGGAAGTTCAACCTAGCTTGGAAAATTTACTGACATCATGAGTCCCTGTCTCAAAATGAAGTAAAAAGGGATAGGTGTATAGCTCAATGCAAAAGCCCTAGGTTCCATCCCCACCACAAAAACTAACTAAATAAAACATTATGATTTAGTAAAGAAACTTTTTTACAAAGGAAGAAAGTCAGACCAAAAAACTATTGCAAAATATTGATAGTTGTTGAAGTTTAACAATGGGTACATGAAAGTTCGTAATACTCTTCTTTCCACATATGCTTGGAAATTTTCAAAATCACAGGCAATAAAAAAAAAGACAAACTTCAGTTGGGCACAGAGGTGTACACTTTAATCCCAGTTTAGACAGGAGGATTCCAAGTTCAAGACCAGCCTCGGCAACTTAGCAATTTGGTGAGACCCTGTCTCAAAATGAAAAATTAAAAATAAGGGTGTAAAAAATTAAAAATAAGGATGTAACTCAGTGTGAAGGCCTTGGGTTCAATCCCCAGTAGCAACATCAGCAACAACAACAAAAGCAAATTTCTGACTTCTAGCAGGACAGATCATAGAAAAACAACAAAAAAAGGGACAGGACACAAAATACAGAAAATACAGAATAAAAAACAACAGCTGTAAGTGAAACAGTGAGACAAAGAACAACTATATATTAATTGGAAAAACTACATGAAAACATTTTTAGAAAAAAATAGATAATAAAATTAGTGAATAAAGAACTACAGAACTTGAATAGAACAAATATTAAAGAAACTAAAGTAACAATCATAGTTTCAGCTAGAAAAAAAAAAAGGCCTCCCAGCCCAAAGGATTTTACCAAGTTTTCATGAATCAGATAATGCCTACCTTTTACAATCTGTTTCAGAAAAACAAAAAACTGCTTATTTTTTTAAAAAACTAATACAGGGATTTGGATGTTGTTCAGTAGTAGAGCACATGGTTAGCATGCCAGAAGTCCTAGGTTCAATTCCTAGCACCAAAAAAAAATTATTTAATTCCTAAATCAGACAGACAATATAAGAAAATCACTAGGTTTATTTTACTTGTAACTATAGATAGGGAATACTAAATAAAACATTAACTAAAACCAGTAGTATATTATAAAATAAAAATATATCATGGGGCATGGGATATAACTCCATAGAAGAACACTTGCCCAGTATGTGCAAGTCTGAGTTCAATTCCCAATACCTAAATAAGTAAATTTTAAAAATAACAATACATCAGGGCCAGGGATTTAGCTCAGTGGTTCCAGCACCTGCCTCGAAAGCGCAAGGTCCCAAGCTCAATCCCTGGTACCAAAAAAAAAAAAAAAAAAACATCATAAGGCAGATATATTTAAGCCAGGCATGAATCTGAGACAGAAGGATCACCATGAGCTCGAGGCCAGCCTGGGATATATAATGAGTTCAAGGGCAGTGGGAGACCCTATTTAAAAAAAAAAGTACATTTAAAATAGTTCAGCATCTTTATATTTATAATCATAATGGAGAAAACTTTTTTTAAAAATGAAGCCTGTTGAGCCAACTATTAGTTTAGAAGGAGTACAGAGGCAAAAGATGTCCAAAAACACTAAAGGATGCAATCATCAAAAGGCAGACTGCGGAGGCTGGACATGATGGCACATGCCTGTAATCCCAGCACTCAGGAGGCTGAGGCAGTAGGCTCACTCCAAGTTCAAGGCCAGCCTGGGCTAGCTACACAGTGAGTTCTAGACCAGCCTGACCTTGTCTCAAAACAAACAAAACAAAACAAAACACCAGACTATGGAAAACTCTGCAGGACAAATGACAGTTTCTTCAAGAAATAAACAAGTTAAAAAAAAAAGGAAGGGCAACTTTCAGGTTAAAGATCCTATTTAGACATTAATTTGATTAACTGTAAGCAACTATGAAAAATAAGTCATGTAGGACCAGGGATATAGCTCAGTGGTGCTGCTAACTGCCCCGTAGTTTGATGAGGCTGCCCTGCCTGCCTGGCAAGCGCAAGGTCCTGAATTTGACCCATACTGGAAAAAAAAATGTCATTTGAGGAACAGAGTAACAGACAGACAGACACACAACAAAGCAAACAGCAGGCCAGGTGTGGCGTCGAATGCCTGTGATCCCAGCACTTGGGAAGTTGATGCAGGAGGACCACTGTTGAGTCTTCAGGAAAAAAAAAAAAAAAAAAGCAAACAGTAAAAATGTTAATGGTTAAATCTAGGCATCACATAATCAAGTGTTTACTATAAAATTCAACTCTGCTGTGTATTTGAAATTTTTTTATTATAAAATGCTAGGGGACTTCTTATAAATTCAGAGAAATCTGAACACTAAATGGATATCAGATAACAGTTCATAATATATTTTATATTTGAAAACTGCTTAAACTAGATTTTAAGTGTCCTTACCACAAAAAATGATAAAAATATAAGGTGATATGTATGTTAAATACCTTGAGTCACCATTTTATGATGTACACATGTCAAAACATCATGTACAAAATAAATATGTATAATTTTTACTTCTCAAATAGATAAACCAAAGATTTTAGGAGAGAAATTTTTTTAAAGGAAGTTGTATGCCGGGGGTGGTGGTGCATGGCTGTAATCTCAGCATTTGGGAGGTTGAAGCAAGAAGATTACTGTGAGTTTGAGGCCAGCCTGGGCTACATAGTGAGTTCAAGGCCAACCTGGAGTACACAGAAAGACCTTGTCCCAAAAAACTTTAAAAAAAAAAAAAAAAAAGAGGAAGCTGGACCTAAGCATGGTTGTGCCTACCTGTAATCCCAGTTACTCAGGAGGCTGAACCAAGAGGACTGCAAGTTTAAGGCCAGGATGGACAACTATAAAGATTCTGTCTCAAAATAAAAGAATAGGGCCGGGGATTTAGTTCAGTGGTTCCAGCACCTGCCTCGCAAGAGCAAGGTCCCGAGTTTGATCCCTGGTACCAAAAATAAATTCAAACAAAATAAAATAATAAAAGGATGGGAGCTGTAGTTTACCATTCCCTGAGGTCAATTTCCAGTATCACCAAAAGAAGTTTTTGTTTTTTTAATGTGAACTGGTACTGTGGTTATGAAAGAGAAAAAGAAATTATCCTTTAGAGGTACATGTTGAAATATTTATAGATAAAATGTCATATGGGATTTGCTTCAAATTCTAGGAGGGAGAAAACATTTTACTTTTTTGAGATAATTTTGAAGTTGGATGATAAGTATTAATAAAGTTAGTAACTATTACTTTGCATGAGGTTTTAGGTTTCTGTTTTTGTTTTGTTTTGATTTGGTGCTAGACAGAACCCAGGGCTCCATGCACATTAAACACATGCTTTACCACTGAGCTGCATCACCCAACCCCTAAATTTTTTTGGTTTTGTTCTGTTCTGTTTTGCTTTTGACACAGGATCTGTTATGCAGTCCAGGGTGGCCCTGAACTTCCTATGTAGCCTATTCTACCCTTTAACTCTAAATCCTCCTGCCTCAGCCTCCACAGTGCTGGGATTACTTCTGTGTACCACCTCACCAGCTGAAATAAAATGTATATACTAAATAACACCTTGAAAAATATTTAGGAATCAAATATTTCAAGACTACACAAAGCAAAAAATAATTTCCAAAAAGCATATTATTCTAAGTGTAACCACATGGAGTGAAAGCTTCAAAACTCCATACTAGCCAGGCCTGGTGGCGCTTATAATCCCAGCACTTGAGAGGCTGAGGCAGGAGGATCAGCACAGTGCTGCAAACCTAGCTACACAGTGAATTCAAGGCCAGCCTGAACTACATAACAAGACCCTGTCAAAAGCAAAACAAAACAAAACACATATAGACTCCATAATAATCAGAGGAGATTTTAAACTGAAAATATCTTTTAAAGCTTTTTTTTCTAAAAGTTAACTGGTGAAATGCCTGTCCAGAGGTCACTAAAAGTATTTATTAAGCATTTCCTCTCATGTCTTCTAATTCCACTGGTATGCTCTCAATAATTTTTACTTATTTGTGCACATCATATAGACATACAAATATATATATATATATACACACACATATCTTTTTTTAAAATTTCATAATTGATGTACCTACTACCTCTATTCCCATAAGGGATTAGGTTTTCTTGTATAACCTTCCAGCAATAGTTTAAGCATATGATAAAATGTATGCTTACATGTGTGTGAATACAAACATATATTTTAAAGAAAATCACACCTATACACTAAAAAGCACAATGTTCTGCACATTCACAAATAATCTTCCTAGAAAAGGTGTATCTAACCACTCTTTTATTCAAAGACAGCTCTATTATGTTTTAAAATAACTTTTGGTGATAACTCCAAAATGCCAAAATAGAAAATACCCAAAAATTGTACGCGAAAAATAATTTCACTCATAAACTTAACCACTCAAGGTATAAAATTTATCTGTATTTCCTTCCTTTTTTGCATAATACAAATACATGACAAAGATCAAATGGTACACAAATCAGACGGCATTCTATGACCTCTTAACAACACCTAACACTAGACGCTATGATTTTGTAGACTGGTGACCTCAGAATTCTAGTTCAACCTGCTTCTACTACATGGTTGTCTGACCTTGCAGACCTAAAGTGACCCAGTTCCCAAAGAGATACAATTCCTGCACAAAACTTAATAAACATATAAAGTTTCTATTTTGTTCACAATGAACATTAATTTAGCTTGGAATACCTCCTAGATAACAAAAAGTGATAACTTAGTGAGCTGAGTCCAGAAAACATACGTGTGTAAAGATTTATTACAATAAATGGCACATTATCATGAACTTTCCTCAAAACATTTCCCCTTGATTTGAACACACTTATCCCATCATTATTGCTACTTTCTGGAGCTGCTCTGGAAATCAGCTGTCTTTAGTTGCACTGCTGTGGCTGTATCCATGTCCTAAATTGATTGGAAACATTTACCTTCCGTGATCATTTTGGGAACAGTCACAGGGCCAGATCCAGTGAATAAGGTATACGTAAAGACACATCATGATGTCCTTAGCAGCCTGCCTTTTCACTGGATGGCACTCAGCAGCAGCAGTCACTGTATTTTTAATCACACCTTGTAAACCCAGGAAAGACTTCCAGAACTGCTTCAGAGAGTGGCAAGAACAATATAAGTGTGTTCAAAGTGAGGGGGAGTATTTTCAAGGTGTTTAATGGCAATGTGTCTTGTACTGTAATAAATTTTTCAAGTTTAAACATTCTCCACATATAGTCTGATGGCTCCTTGCAAACAGTTTTTACTCGTTAGGACCCCACTTCTCTCATACTCTTATAAACACCTCACCATCACAATCAAAGCATGTTTCTCAATAAATTATCATTCACTATTCAAATCCAATTATTGTTCAAGCCAGGCGTGGTGTTGCATGCCTGTAATCCCAGCACTCAGGAGGCTCAGGCAGGAGGAATACCAGGAGTTCGAGGTCTGTCTGGGCTACACAGGCAGTTCAAGGCCAGTCTGAATTTAGTGAGACTTTGTCTCAAAAACAAAACAAACAAAAAACAATTATTGTTCAAACCCAGAATCAAAAAGAAAGCAAAGCCTCAATTAAGAAAGAAGCCAAACCAAGGTGCTAGGGATTTAGCTCAGTGGTTCCGAAGCCTGCCTCGCAAGCGCAAGGTCAGGAGTTCGATCCCCCGAACCAAAAAAAAAAAAA
>NW_004624799.1:8653622-8671921 GCF_000247695.1 Heterocephalus glaber | reverse complement strand
AAAAAAAAAAAAAAAGCCCAACTACAGCATAGTCACAAAAAACGGTTACCGTTACGGTGAAATTAAGTTACCAAATTCCTTGAGCATTCTTTCCTGTTATCCTTGGGGATCAATCATCACAAGATAAAGAGTAAAAATAGTTTTATGTTCCAAACATCAGAGAAAACACCATGGGAATATACTCTATGCAGACCATTTCTTGAAATATCAAAATGAAGGTAATCCACAACCTTCTTTCAGTGGCAAAAATCCTCCGATCTCAAAATGTCAACTACATTCGTCAATTTTAACTTTTCACAATATTTCAGCTTTTTTTTTCCTCAGTCCTTTAGAGATACTGAGATGGGCATTATTTTGCTTTCTCACTTCAAGAAATCCTTATGACCTTTTTTAAAACCAACTGCAGAAACTTTGCGAGCTAAGAATGCGGGAGGGCGGGCGTGGGTGAGCGCCGCGGCAAGGAGCTTTGCCCCAAAGCTGTGACAGCGACTGGACCTTGAACCCTCCTCCGTCAGCTGACGGGACCGCCTCTGCATCGAAGCAGACAGAGCCGGGCACACAGGCCTCACTCCAGAAAAACATCGATGAAGAAGACCACATTTGAGAACGGCATGAAAAAAAGGTAAGAATGGGGGCAGGTAACTTGGACGCCCTGGGCCCCCACGGCCCGCACGGCCCGCACTTCCGGCTGCCCGGGCGGCACAGCCCGAGCGCAATCCCGCCCGCGGCCTGCAGCTGCGCGGACCTGCCGCCTCCACCCTGGAAGCCGCCCGCTGGGCTCCGCTCTGCGGCGGTACCTGTTGAGGAACAGAGAGGCGGCGCAGAGGCAAAGCAGTAGGAAGCAGAAAAGCGGGTACTGGCGGCAGATCTCACGTCCCATGTCCAGTCGCAACCGCTGCTTCAGCTTCTCCCCCATCGTCCGCACCCACGACACCATCTCAGTCTGCGCAGCTGAAGCGGCACCGCCCGCTGAGGCCGAGGGGGAGGCGACCCCGGTCAAACTTCCTTGTTCCCGCCCCGCCGGCCGGCGGACCCACATAGCCACCCAGCGCAGACCGTCGCAGCCAGCTGCAGTCGCCCTAGGCCCCGCCCCCGAAGTCCCCCACCCCCAGCGCGTGCGCGGCCGCTGTCCCCGCCAGGAAGGCCGCACAACGCGCCCGAGGTCACCACCCCACGCGGCGTCTCCACATCCTGCAGCTCCGCCTTCCTGCTCAGAGCCGCGCGGGACTTCCGTGGAGGACTGGACTGTACTAGGCCCAGCCTGTGCCGGAAATCGAGGGGAAGCCTAGCGCGCGGTAGCCTCCTGCCCAGCGTAAATGGTTGTTGGAACACAGCAGAAATGCAGCCGCCCGGCGCAGCTTGCGGGGCGCCAGACACTCGCGAGGTACCCTGGAACTGTAGTCGGCGACGCAAGCCCGTGGTGGGGTGGAGCCCATGGTCGGGCCCCACCACCCGCCTCGTCCAGTCACCCAGCTCCAGGTGACTGAAGCTCATAGAGCAGCGCCCAAGATAGTGGAGGCAGGGACGTTTTAGAGCCCTCAGTTTAAAAGGGGAAGCCTAGGGGCTGCGGAGTGGCGAGTGAAATAGCCCTGGAAGGCCGAGGGATTTTATTTACCCGGCCTCCACCCCTAGAAGAGAGCTTCTTAGGTGCGCCTCACAAGCAAGGTGCAGCTCAGCTCCGGGAGCGCCCCCAGGAGCCTAAGCAAAATCCATGTTTGGAGGAAGAAGCAAGTTGGCAGGCTAGGTTAAGTCCCTTATTCCACTCTTGTTTACTAATTGGTCATGTTTCTAAATTTAAACTTACATATTCTCTGCAATTCTGAGGTGCAGGAAGACATTGCTATTAATAGCTAAAATTTATTTAGGCGGCGCTAAGCACTTTTTAATACACCCCCCCCCCTTGGTGTAGGTACACCCACATTACTGAGAGAGAGATCTTGGTTTCTGAAACAAGGATTTGAAACCTTTCTAACACCAGAGCTGGCACTTTCATGCTGCCTGTCATAGCTGTTCCCTAGGTTCTTCCTCCTTCAAAATGGGGAAGACACGCTCAGAAAGGAATTTTTTTAGGAAAACAAAAAACATGATGTATGGTTCCACGGATATTTTCTCATGTTCCAAAAACAGATCATCAATGTTATTTTCCTTTTCAGAATGTACCATCCTTTATTCAGTTATCGCTAACCGCTTAAGTTCACAACGTCCTTGACCATAACTCTTTTTTTTTTTTAGACAGGGTCTCCCTCTGTTACTCAGGCTGGCCTCCAACTCTCCTCCATCCTCCGGCCTCAGCCGCCTAAGGGATGGACCATCATGCCCGGCCTCTTAATTTCTTTAGGATCAACTTAAAATAGAATTACTGGGTCAAAGGAGGAACATTAACATCGTTGATACATATTGTAAAATTTCTTTGTAGACTGGTGGTACCAATTCCGCAATGGTATTATGGGAGTGTACATTTCACTGATCCTCACCATTAGGTTTTACTTTTCACAGTAACACCACAAATATATTGTTCTATATGTGATCAGTTTTTTAAAACTCCAGTGTAACATCATTGGAGAGCCTAAACTTTAAAAAGTTGAGGTACATATGTAACACTAATTTTACTTCTGCGCTCCTTCAATTATCTAAAACTTTTTTATATGAACCTGCTAGAGCTATAGTTAGGGCTGTATTAAAATTTAAAAGATGTATGTTGTTTCATGTGCTACTATGGATTTGAGTGCTTTACACTTGTTACTTTATGAACTTGTCTGGTAAATTTTATTTTATCCTGTTTAAAACATCTGAACCCTTAAAGGCTTTTTCTGAAATTACTGTTCAACTTTTACCAAGAGCCAGTATATCGTATAAGACAAAGTATTTTCAGTTCTGTTCAAATTACATCTTTACATCATAGCCAGACTTCTTCCATTTCTTAGCAGAAATAACTAGTCTTACAGTCATCCATTTTTACACTCGGATACAGAGCTTGCAGTTTTCTTCCAACCTTGTATTAAGTTTTGAAGTACTGTGGAATATGGAATATCCACAACACATTCTGGTTCTAGAGCCACCTGCACCTCCCACTAACAGGTTATTGATCAAGCTCAACTCTACAGTGTCTCTGCCCATACAGTCTCACTTCTAAAACAGTTACCTTCCTGATAAGTTTGGGGGAAGATTAAATTGAGTGTAAAGTGCCTCATACAACACTTAGTTTAAAAAATAAACTTTATTAACAGGACAGAAAATAGCTGAACCAAGTAGCTTTTATGTGGATTATAACAATCTAAAATGAAAATGATATTGAACCCAAACTATTAAGATGCCTTACAGAAAAGTGAAGTCCTAAGAAGTTTGTGCCCTGCCCTGACGTGCTATTATAGTTCAGTACTGTAGCCGCTAGCCTCATTGTGGCTGTTGAGCACTTGAAGGTGGCTTGTCTAAACAGACACATGCTCTAAATGTAAAATACACATCACACATCAGACATGACAACCAGAAGAGAAAATATCTCAATTTTTAACAACTTGATTATATATTATTTTGCAAATGGGCTAAATAAGTTTAATGTGGCTAGAAAATTCAAAATTACTCATGTAGCTTACATTAATTTCTATTAGTGCTGTTCTAGACTCATCTGTTGAGCTAGAACAATTAAGTGTACATTTTTTGTAAATGCTACATTTATCGTATGCCAGATGTTTACAAACTATAAATTTTTTAAAAAGTAATGCATTGTCTAAAGGCCTCATAGATATCAAACTGCAACCCAGTAATATGTCCATTATTTTAATATTTATTGAATAGCAAGTGTAAGGCACTGTGCAAGATGTGGTGGAAGATACAATTAATTTAGATGTCTTTTGCTGACCTCCAAAGGCTTACAATCTAGTGGAGACAAGTCACACATAGAAATAATGTATTTAATACAGGGGAGATTTATATATAGACTGTATTCTTAAATGACAGGTAATTAAGACATAAGTGGTGGTGCATACCTGTATTCCCTTAGCACTTGGGAGGCAGGAGGATCTTGAGTTCGAGGCCAGCCTGGTCTACACAGTACATAGTAAGTTCAAGGCCAGCCTTGACTACATAATGAAATCCTGTCTCCAAAAAAAGGAGGGGAGGACAGGGGAAGTTTTCAGCCAGTGAGGATCTGGAAAGGCCTGTGGGAAGAAGTTGAGCAAAAGGACTTATCTCCACTTTCCTTAAAATTCAGAAGTCATGCAGGACTAGGCAATGTTTAAGTATCTAAAATGTTTCCACTTAGTTCAACCTTATTTTCTCCACCCCATCAGCAAACTGCACAAATTGCTTTTTATGTTGCTGTAGAAATTTGAAAGGTAAGGTTAAATACTTGAATCTGGGTATTTTGCCTACTTAACGATGGGCTGAATATATGGCTCAGTGGTAGTGTGCCTAGCATAGGGAATAGGGAGGTCCTGGATTCAATTCCCACAACAAATACGTTCTCTCTCTCCCTCTCCTATTCTAACTAGATTTTAACATTTTGAGGTCTATTACTTGTATGGCCTGAGGCACACATTTGCTTGAAGAAAAGGAAAAATACATACATACACTACCCCTGGGAGCAATCTCAGTCCCTTCCTCTGGCAGCACTCCTCATAATTTGTGGAGCATGGAAATACATTTTCAAAGCCCTCATTTTATCCTGTTTCATAAAATCAAGGTCCACATTTTACCATTCGTGGCATTCATGTTATTTTTATAGCCTCCCTGCAAGCCAGGCCTATATATCTGAATATATAGTGCCTGTAAAAGAGGCTGTTCCTACCTCAAGAAAAGTGCCTGTCCTTCATTTAAAAAAAAGGAACTCATTATAATGAACAATACCTAATTCACAGAAAAGGAACACTTTAGTTTTTATAGATGTCTGAGATGTTTAAAATGCAGTTGATATATTAGTTTCATGTTTAACTCTTACTTCTGTGGCCATGAGGTAAAAGCTCCAGTAGGAAAACACAAAGAACTAAACTTTATAAAATCTGTGGCTCAAGTGCAGATTTTCCCTGAGTAAAATCTATTTTATCACTATGAAATTGAGTACTCTGAGCACCAAAAATTTAAGCATTTCACATTTGTCAACTTATTCCTAAGTTATGATAGATCAGCCTTTCAAATCTTTTATGGAAGCAGGCAGTTATTGTTCTTCAGAAAATGTAAATTATTAGTTATGGCTTGGTAACTGAAAATGTGCTCATACCACCTGATTTACACTGGAACAGTAAGAGATAGCGAATGCTTTTTATCCACTAAGTTACTGCTTAAGACTCTGATTCTTATGTTAGACATGGCCTCTTTTCACAAAAAGAATAGTATTTATCATTTCAGATATACTCACTTCAGTAACGTCTGAAAATATTTTAGAAAAGCTCTGCAATTCTTCCTCTTTCCTCTATTTCCAAAAATACAAAAATTAAAACACTTTGATGTGACACAAACCATGCAACTGGGCTTTGTTCAGAATTGTGAACATCACTCATGCTAGCATTTCAATTCTAATTCTAGTAGTAAGGTTGCCATCATATAATTAAAATCAGTTTTACCTTCATTAAAAAGCTGATTTTGATTTGAAAAGCTGATTCCAGCTATAAGAAAATAAAATTCAATACAGTATTTCCCAGTAGAAATTTTGAGTACAATAATTTTGGAAATTTTTATTGAAAAACTTCCCCTACATATTCAAAAACAATTACCATTTAAATTTGGTTTAACTCACATGAAGGATTCTAAAGTAGTCAATTTTCTGCATTACCAAAAAACCGTAAGGCCTATATTCTATTTTATGAAAGTTAAAGGTGTCCCTAAGTATTCAATTAAGAACTCCACTATCTCCAGATGATCAGAGAGCAGTTTTATCATTCTTTTTAAAAACAAAAAACCTTATAAAAGACTAACTTTATTTCTTGAGCTTAAAAATAAAGTGCCCCTAACAATGCAAATTTCCCTATGTAACCAGGACCTTTCAAATTCTGAGTTTCTGGGCAGGGATACAGCTCAATGGTAAAGCCACTGCCCAGCATGTACAGCACCCTGGGTTTGATCCCCAGCACAGCACAACTCAAAACAAAACCTGTTTTCAACTGTTGCTAATACACATAATTCTTTTTTTTTTTTTGGTACTAGGGATCGAACTCAGGTCCTTGCGCTTGTGCAGCAGGTGGCAAAACCACTGAGCTAAAATCCCCGGCCCATCACACATTATTCTTAAATTGATTCCCCACCACCACCACCAGAGAGTGAACTCAGGACCTTGCACTTGCAAGTCAGGCGCGGCGCCACTGAGCAGACTCCCCAGCCCAAATTGATATATTTAAGTATGTGGCCTCTGCCAAGTTTCATAGCTTTTACCCACTATTATGCTTATTTCATGTGCAAAGCAATATAAAACTATTATTTATCACGATGGAAACTGGTAAAGGTTATAATGAATACTTAAGCAAGAAAATGAATTGGAATAGTAGCAGTAATAAATGGTTCTGAATATTCTTGCAAGTCAAACGTTGCCACATTATCAAAACAGTACCTTTGTTCCCAAAGTTACCTTCAAACAGAAGTTTATTTTTATGTTTGGATTTTTTTCTTTTGAGGAAGGGTCTCATTATATATAGTTCAGGCTGGCTCAAAGTCAAACAGCAATCCTCCTGCATCAGCCTTCTGAGTGCTGGGCTTACAGGCCTGCACCACCACACTATTTTTTTTTACTTTATATTAGATAGAGTCCTGCTATATAAACCCCAGGCTGGCCTCAAATCATCCTGCCTCAGCCTCCAAAATGCTGGTATTACAATCGTGTGCCACCACACCCAGTGTAAATTGTTTTTTTACTCATAATTAACTAGATCACAAAACATATAGCAACAGTAATGGAGAAATATCAGCTAATAGCCTTATTTAATCCCCTAGAAGGCAACAATAGATCTTTTACCTTGATATTCACCAAACTGTACATGTTCCTCAGACATTTGCTGTTGATTGTTTTAATGTGGCTACAGTAGGGTTTTACCTATTTTGGTTGAAGAGAATTTTTAAGAGGTTAGCTTAGGGTGTGGTAGAATTTTAAGACATCAAATATATGAGGTGAGACAAAGAGAAGACAAGATGAAGCAGTTTATTCAGACAGTATTTATGAAAGAGAAAGCTAGAATGATGAACTGGGTCAAACTGAAAACTTTATACTGAGTAAATTTTTTTTATTTCTGCAGTTATAGATTGTAGATCTGGAAACATAACTAAATTGCCATTTAAAAATATGGTCTTTAGGAACCATTTAACATATTTGTAAATAAGGAATTTAGCCAGATCTGTACTTCCTAAAGGATGAGTAGGACTTGGATACAAAATAAATTTCAGACCTGTTTGGTAAGTGAATGATCACTCCTGCCTCTCAAGCGCAAGGTCCTGAGTTTGATCCCCAGTACCAAAAAAAAAAATTCTACTTTTGGGCCGGGGATTTAGCTCAATAGTGCCACCACCTGCCTCGCAAGCACAAGACAAGGTCCCAAGTTCAATCCCTGGTACCAAAAAAAAGAAATAGTGAATGATCACTGTGATAAGGTAAATTAACAGGACATAACTGCTAAGAGAGGAGCCCCTTAATATGTATAGTAGACAGGTGAAATGCAGAACTACACACAATAGATCAAGCAAACCTTGACAAAAAGAGAACACATGTAGACATAACATGAAGCTATACTGCAGATAGAATCAAGGGAGACAAGTATAAAGAGGCAAAGGAAAAAATAAGGACAAGAAAGAATGGAGCAGTCAAGACATTAGAAAACCAGTAAAGTGCCAAGAGTTAAGAAGACTGATGTAATGTCCATACCATAAAGGTTAAAGCTTTAAAATAAAAATTTTATATGTGATAAGAAATCCCACTTATGATTATGAAACTACCAAGCTCACTAGAAAAAGGTACAGAAAAAGTGCTTTTATTCTGATAAATATGTAGGATTTCATCCTATTTTTGGGGGAGGATAGAGGATAATCACTGGAACTTAGGAAAACATCTATGCTATTTTTGGGTTACATGCTAACTAACTTTTAGAGAACATTTGAATTGACAAAATATAGGAAGCTAGTTTAGCAGTTAAGACTGCCTTATATTTCCTGATAGATTTAATATATTAGCATATTACATGAACTAAGCTGTTTGTACAATTTCAGAATACTTAAACTAAACATATCTAAAGATTAAATTACTACCACAGAAATAGATCCATGTTAGTTGACATCTTACACCACTCAGGTTTATTCCCACCTAGTACATTAACACACTAATTCAGGGATCTTGCAATAATGGTTTGTATACTGTCTATAATGAAGGCTGGATAGATTTCATCATAATGTAGAGGTTCCAGTATCAGCCTATAAGAAATATTTACTCTACTCTTGACCTAAAAAAGTAATTAAGTAGTAACATCAAAATCATGTACCAGATTGTTCACACATGTAAGGCATTAGTGTGAATAAGCAGTATTTTAATGTAGCATTTCTTGTATTTTGTGAAAGCTTTCACAAAAAAGTATGAAGCAAAAAAGATACAAACAACCCCTCTAGGCATTTTATTATAAAGACAACTGTATCTCAATGTTGAGAGCTAAAAAAACATCAAGGGGGAGGGGGGTGGAACCTGTCATTGAAATTATGGGACTACATTAGAGCACAGGCAGGATTTTTACTTCAGGAATCTGTATCTTTCCAAGATTATGTCAAAAATGGAAACACAGGCCAAATCAGGTTACCAGAATGAAAAATCCTTATGAATACAAAAATAGACAACTGCAACCACATAGTACCAGATACCCATCAATTTTAAACTAAAGATCTAGGTCTACTACTTTACTAAGATCTATGAGTATATGTACATATGTATTGTGTAACAGGATAAATACTAATACCACTAGAAAAAATCTGTCAATTTTTGGCACCAAAAACCTTGGTGTGTTTCTACCTTTTTATCATTAATTTTAATATCAATATAGCCAATTAATATTTAATACCATAGCACCTAATTAAGAAATAATGCTTTAATGGCTGGAAGAGGTACTTAGGTCTACCAAAATGCCAAGATGTTTGATTTGCCTTTAAGTAGAAAAGTTTTGGAGGATTTACACTCCTCAAAGACAACAGTATATATGTCCTTTATACAAAGACAACACCATATATTTTGTAGATTCCACAAGATTAAACGGGACTCATCAAACCTGGAAATCAGTTTTGAGAAATCACTGCCACAATAAAAATGAAGTCTCATTATCTAGCAAAATAGGAAGACATGAAAGTAAATTCCTATTCCCAAAGACATCTTTCAAAATATACTGCTTTAAGGGAACCAAGAAATGGAGGGAAGGAAAAAGGGGGCCAAAAAAGAATTAAAATGTTTTATGTACATGTACCAACTCCCCACCATGAATGTAATCATGTACTGCAAACATGTACTAATAAAAAACTGCTTTGCACAGTCAATAATGTACTTAACTTGCAACCTCAGTCACTAAATATCCTCTATGTAGTTTTGCATAATAGGTGTTGTTTTCAATTAAGATTTCCTCAGAACTTTTCCTAGACTACTTTAAACAGTGATACAAAATACAAAAGTGACCAATAAAGATGGTTTCTCCTAATAAATTCAGGGACAATGTGCCACTCCCCAGTTCTATTAAAAAACTAGCACATTCACCAGGCTACAAAGAACAAGAGGCATTGTCCATGGGAGGAATAAGTGGAAAAGCCCACTCTTGGTTTGTAATGAGTGACGGGAAAAAATTTTAAGTGACCAGTGGTTGTGTAACAGCAGTTAAGGTGTAACTCCCTCAAAGTGAAATCAGAACTCCCCCAAATGAGTGCTTCTGAGTTTACCCTGTCTCTCTACTTTGCCAAAAATGAAGCCCATTAGTCCCCATGTTCTAACACAGAACTTGCAGTCCATCATCTCATATAGATGGCTCAGTAACAAATGTTACTAAATAGCCTTTCACAAATATAAACCACCAAACATTTTAGAAATATGAGGTGCACAAAAAGATTGCCAAGCGAGCAATTTGGTGGCATACACCTGTAATCTCAGCCCTTGGGAGACTGAGGCAGGAGGATCGCTGAGTTAAGAGGCCAGTCTGAACTAACACAGTGAAACCGTCTCATTAAAAAAAAAAAATTGTCAAGCAGGGCATAGTGGCAAATGCATGTAATCCCAGCACTACGGAGGCTGAGGCAAGAGGACTGCCTTGAGTTTGAGACCAGTCAGGTCTACAGTGAGTAAAGTCCAGCCTAAACTATATATAGCAAGACCCTGTTTCAAAAAAAAGTGGGATGAATAGCTGATGCACACTAGCCTGGACAACATGGGAAGACCTCTTAATTTGGGGAAAAAACTTACCAAGATAGTGCTTAGAGAAAAAACTACTGAAATGTAAAGCCATTACATACAATGAAAGCTGGGTGTTGGATGGGGACATTTAAACATCAGATAATAAATCCAGCCCAAGTCTTTTAATCCAAACATAACAATTTGAGAAAATTTAGAAAACAGTTTAAAGCAAAATTCTTAGAAACAAAAGTACTAGACTTTCAAACCAAAATAAATGAAAACCTATGTAGAGTTGTCTCGTGAAACTTTAGAAAACCAAATTGGGGGGGGGGGCTGTCTACAGTTTCAAAAGAAAACAGCAAAAGTTTTACAAAGAAAACTGTACTTATATCACACTTACTGGTAACCCTGGACACTTACAAACAACAGAGCAATGCCTCCAAAGTTCTGACTGAAAACTAACAATGCAGCTAGAATCCTATATCCAAACTGTCAATGAAGAGCACAGATGAGACATTTCCCTAAGTGTGCATAATTGTTTACAGTTCATATAGCCTTGGAAACTACCAGAAACAAAATGGAGCAGCAAAACCAAAAGGAATCTATGAAACAGTGGACCTAAAAAATGCAACAGTAACAGCATAAATTTAAGCAAGTGATGGAACATAAAGAGCCCTCTAAAAGGCACATGTTTTAGCAAATCAGAATGTATACTGAGAATCAAGTTCCAGTCTAGCCCTGGAAACCTGAGTGATTCAGCAAGACCCTGTCTCAAAGTCCTTGGGTTCAATCCCCACTGCAGAAACTAAAAAAGTTGTTCTGGTCATCTTTGGTATAGAGGCAAGGTATAAGCTAGTTAAAAACCTATCCGAAAAAACAGCCAGGGCCAGGAATGTAGCTCAGTGGCACTGCACCTTCCTTGCAGGCACAAGGTGGGAGTGGTGAGGGGAGAAAGTCTTAATATTTAGGGCTGGGGATTTAGCTCAATGGCACCGCACCTGCCTTGCAAGCACAAGGTCCTGCACTTCAATCCCTGATACCAAAAAAATAAAAAAAGAAAAAGAAAAAACAGCCAACAAGAGTTAGAAGCAAAGGAAAGGTTTATGTGTATTTAAAGTAGTAAATGTAGCCAAAAGAATTTAAAACAGGATTCGTGTAAATTAAACTCTTCACAATGGGTGACAAAATGCTTAAGCTTAGGAACAGGTACAAGTAACCACTAGAACTAGTTACCTCTGTGAATGGACTGGAATATATGCACTTTCCTATCTTGTGCTCTCTGAATGTATTCTATGTAAAGGTTCTTTACATTTGTTTTGTCAGGCATGATGGCACACACCAGTTTCCCAAACCTTGGGAGGTTGAGGCAATTAGATAACTGTGGGTTCAAGGGCAACTTGGGCTACATGGCAAGACCTTACCTCAAAAAAATTTTTTTTGTTTAAAGTGCTATCAGTGGGGCTGGGTGAGTAGCTCAGTGGTAGAGCATGGACTGGCTTATTAGCACGTGCTGAGCAGTGAGTTCAATCCCCAGCATCAAAAAACAAACAGCTAAAAAGTACTTGAAATTAAAATGTCAGCTAACAACACAAAACCATGAATAACATTTACCAATCACTGCTCAAACTAGATACATGTGGTAGTGGGAGGATGCCTTAAATTCCATTTCCTTTTGAGATGACGTAACTTTACCTGCCAATTGGTAGTTAAGTATAAAGCTACTCATATAACTGTTAACTATTCTTACTTTAAAATATAAATGTGTATTACTTAGAAATGGGTGCTTTCAAGAACTACACTTTTATTTACCTAGCCTGCATGCTTATTTTCTCCTCTTGAAATTGCTATGCAAAAGAACCTTATAAAACCTGTGGACTCAAAACCAACTAGACTCAATCATCAAAATAACAATTCAGTCATGTAGTGCTACTTCCTCATAAAGAAATACAGATGGGCTTTATATTATCAAGACTTTTCTTCAGCAACATGAAAATAAACTGAACAGCATAAAGGAAAACTGATAGGCTGGATTCCCTACAGATACCTTATGAACACCTTCTTTCTCTAAGGAAAATGTAAACAATAGCTTCCAGTTTTCTTTTTAACAATTAACAAATCCATATGGCAGTGCATAAATTACAAGGCCAACTGTTCCCTTAACTTGAAAAACTGTTTTAAGTGTCAGATTGAGAATTTAAATGTGGATCTTGAGAATCTTACATTCATTCATTTAAAATGTTAACACTGCTGGGTGTGGTGGCGCATGCCTGTGATCCCATCTGAGGCAAGATCATAAATTTGAAGCCTGGAAATGTAGCTCAGTGCAAAGGTCCTAGGTCCAATTCCCAGTGTTGGGGAGTGGAGATGAACTAAATTTGCCTAAGTACACTCTACTACAGGTTGTGTTACTGAATAGAACCTGAAAATGTATTGTTTTTATAGATGAGCTATGACAATACATTGCTCATTTCTGGTTCTCCTCCAACCACGTTCCAGATAATAAATACATGATTAGCGCATATGCTTACCTAATTCTTTATGACAAGTTAAATAAGTTGTTATTTTATAGGACTAATTCCTGAATCTTCCAATTAAAACAACCAAAGATATTTTAGCAGTGAAGTCTAAACAGTTTAGTCATGATACAGATCCATTTAGTTTTAGTAATTTTGCATTCAGGTGTTACATTAAGTCTCACGATTACTTGAATTTCATTTCAGTTTAAGTTACTGCCATTAAATGAGCCACCAAATAGGACAAGGTGTGTTAGAACTCCTCTGCTATGTCATGGTTCTATCCTTGTAAAACCAGATTATTATCATGTGGAATCTACAAAACTCTTTCCTACAGATTTTATATTGTTCACAAACCCTGATTTTTTTGTTTTTGGGCTTTTGAGACAGGGTCTCACTGTGTAATCCAGGCTGGCCTTGAACTCATGGCGATCCTCCTGCCTCAGCCTCCCAAGTGCTGGGGATTACATGTACCACCATGCCCTGTCCTGATTTATTCTTTAATCTGTAACAATGGTTTGTCCATACCAAGTCCTTTGACTTGTGCCCTAAAAAAGAAACTGGCTCTAGTTCATAAATAACAGATGTCAATTCCCTTGGGTATCCTAAAATTCTAAATTTTGTCAAAATAAATCTTTTTAGAATACAGCAGAAAGCCTAAAGCAAGAAATGACAACTCAGGTCATTGCAGATACAGCCTTTACGATTCTTATCAACTTAAACTACTTCGTAAACAAAGAAAAAAGAATAATACGATGTATTATTCTAAAATGACTTATTTTGTTCTAACTTTATTGCTTGTGTTTAGAAACACATTCTAGAAAGCTCTAACACCTTAAGATGCTAATTCCAATAGTTTATTGGCCTATCCCACACCAAAAAGTCTTATTCAAACTCCCATGACTTCTGAAATGATGGAAGCTTATTTTTAATCAGCATGTATCTTGGTAACCCTAAGTAGGTTATCTGCACCAAGTGACAAAACTTAAAAAGTTATACCCAGATGAAGTGGCCAAAACAGTATTACTATTTCCTTCCCAACCTAGAGCTATGAGCTAAAATATCTTGTACATATTTACAAGTCCGATTCTTTGATAATGATTTATCAATTTAATAATCACGTTAAGCTGAGTTGACTTAATCTCATTTGTAGTTATGTAAATCTGCATTTTATTAAGACAGGTCAATTTGTTTCTTCTCCTCTGAGTTTACTTGCAAACCTCCATCTAAGAAATTTTATTTGCCAATGATAAAAGACCAGAGAATGGAAAACACTTTATGGTCAAGTTATGTTCCCAGAGAAGAACTAAATTATCATAACTTCAGTGACTCCAATGGCATGTAAAAGACCACAGAATATTTCCATCAACAATTAAAATTAAATGAAGACCAGCCCAACATGTTTATTCTATACCTCTCCCGGGTGTATATACTTGGCAATTGGGGGTATCTTGGGGAATTTGTTTTTACCATTGTGGCTAGTTACTTTGAATGTATCCATTATCAAAAGGTGACAGATCTCTAAAAGATTACAAGTGTCTCTTTATAAGCTGGTAAGTGGAATATGATGAAATGGAGGACACCCACAATAATTCTTGGACTCCTGGAGATCCTAAGACATGCTACAAAAATAGGTCTTTATTCTTAGGAAAATATAGTCAGAGCTAGCTTCCTTATGCTATACATAAAATCTTAACATCAGAGGCAGTACAGGATAGTACAGATAGTTTTTGAACTGATCTCCAAACAAGCACAAACCCACTACGTTTAAAAAAAAAAAAAAAAAAACCAGGTAATTTGAGGTTTTTGGCAAAAGACAGTACTTCACACATCTAATCCAAATCAAAGAGCCTGCAGACAGTTTTCAGTGAGATGAAAGAAATGAAATAAATATAAATTCTATGGATAAATAAATGCAAAAGAATTTAAATAAGCTAACAGAATAAATTTTTAAATTAAAATACTAGTCAGGTACAAGCTTTTGTTTCTCAATGCCAGACTTCTAAATGTTTACCAGACTACTATTAATATCATTTAAAAAATCTAATCTTTGACCCAGAGTGTTAGTAATAATACTGATTTGCATTTGCAAAACATTGTTTTACCAACTGAATGCTTCTGTTTCTGAAAAATACTTTAGGTGTATTACTGAAGGCAGACTGTGGTGCTAATTTAAGTACCTTGAAAAAGTGACAGACCCCAAAAGTCCATCTACTAATTTGCCTAAAAATGTCTATGAGTATTAGTTCTTAATATCTTAAGTAGTGGCATGCCCTATTAAGTGGTATGATCAGTGACTAAGAGACCTTTAACACCACACCCACAACTTACTTTCATGTATCATTGCTAAAGTTCTTTATTCATTAAGTTTATACCCACCATTGAATTCCTATAGTTAGATAAAAAATTGATAGTATACATAACTGGGGAGAAAAAAATCTCGGTGGGTTTTCTTTGAAGTTTTAGGAATCTGGGCAATCATTTACTCTAGGGTTAGCGCTCCCTCTTAATGCTTGAAGACCTTCTACTTTCTAAGTTCTCCCCATGAAATACAGACTGTCATATTCTGTAGTAACATGGCGGTCTTCTGCTGTTTTTGATCAATACTGACTTTTAGCTTAGCAGTCAAAAAAAAAAGACATTCTGTCCATGTAGTTTCATGTTCATCCTAATGTTAAATAAACATTTAAAAATATTTTATATACAAATGAATAATCTAGATCACCCCATCAATCCATTTCAATGTTGTTATTTTACAAAAAGTTTCTATTTTAAGTCAGATTTGCAGTAAGCATTAAAAAAATGTTTCATGACCTAAGTGTCATGAGTGTGCAATAACTCTGTTCAATTCTCCCTTCGTTTTAACAAAGATTCAGCTGCAATGGCTAAAAAATCTTCCACAAAAACCATGTTTGGGAGAATATAAATAACACAATTTTCCCACAAAGCAACTTTCTGAAACCTGAAAAACTAAATTAATGATCACTTTTGATTGCCAAGTAGTCTGCAGAAACAAAATCTTGCGTCTGTTTTGGTTAGTTAACTAAGTTCTTTTAAACAATTAGAATACTTTAAAGGATACACTTTTCACCCAAAGGAAAGGCCTCAACTAATGGATTTAAGACCCTTTCCTTGATAATATATACAAAGTTTCTTTAACTTGTCATCTGTCCATTCTTTGAAGCTGTCAAAGCCAAGAACCCATTGACAAATCACAAATAGCAATAACCTACATTAGTTAACATTCCCCCTTTTAACATGTTGACATTTCACTAAAGGATTAGTTATTTTTGCATTTCCATTTCTCATATCCCATGACATTCCATATAAATTGCATTATTGCTTTATAGGCCACACAACATTCAAAATTATATGCATTGCCTGTTTTCCTTGATCTCTGATAAGTTTGATACTGATTTTACTATAGAAATTTAAGTTTGAAAATACCAGTTAGTATTTCTTCTGAACTTAATTGTTCACATCACTAATCACTACATGCATATTTAGCTCTGATTATATTGCTCAAAAACTGCACCCATTATCAGAACAGTGCAAATGATATTTAATTTTAAAATTATAATGGCTTGAATTCAGTTATTCAAATGAACACTGTCAAGTAATTTCACTTGAGTGTGTATATATTTCATTACCACTGTTTACATTACCCTTCTTTAAGCATAACCATCAATTCTTCACAATTTCTTTATAACATCATTTTTCCCTCCCAAGTCCCCAAGCTAAGAATGCCAAATAGTCTTGGAAACCCACAAAGCTCCACATTTTAATATTTTCTTAAAGAACACATTTGTGAAATCACAAAAGTGTTCATCTTCAACTCTGACAATGCAGTTCTTACTTTAAAGTCAAACAAACCTGCCCAACAAATAATTCTGAGAATTAACTTAAAACACCTTGACAGTGTCCCTTAAAAAAATGGTATGACAGTTAAGTGGCAATAGGCATGGCAATGACCTCTTAGATGGGATCATTTAAATCCTTGGACCTGGGAATGCCAGCACCAAGGATTACACTGAGATTCAATTTTACTGAAGGCTACATTTAGTTTACCCACTTTCCACAACCTATTATACTCACTATGTCAATGAAATGTAAATGTTTTTTGTGTAGCCCTCAAACTTACACTAAGATTTGAAAGATGTACTTTAAAAAAGCACAGGGTAATATATAAAATCAGTGGCAGAAAGTTTCATTAAGCACCAGGAACAAATTTTTGTCACCCCATACTCATTTTGTAGGTAAGTTTCAATAACCGGCAAGGCACATTTACATATATTCCAATGAATACTTATTGACAAATTTTAAATTACACTCTATGTCCCAGCTATCCCAGTAACTGACATACAACATACTAAAATGGTTTATTAAGGTAACAAAAAAACCAATTAATGTGAAACATACAGGCTATTGGCAACCACTAGTCTAAAATTATGTAAGTACAAATAAACATACTGATATGTGTGCAATTCTAAGTTTTTAAACCAGAAGATTTCTCTACTAACACACATTTATATTAATGACACATAAAAAAAATAAAAACTTTATTACAAAAATAAGTTACACTCGCCTCCAGCTTACAGTATAAAACAATTTTATTTGCAGGAATGCAAAATGATTGTTTGCCATGAGCATTTTGAACATATGACATGTCTAATTTTCTTGTTAAATTTGCATTTACTGGGGAACTGGTGTGTATAAAACCTTAATTAAGTATAAGCTCTGATCTTCATTGTGGTGCCTATTGGGTATGTGATATAACTGCAGTATCCCTTTGGGGAAGGGGAGAAGGGACTTCTTTACACCAAGTCCTAATAAACCATAATTTTACTTTTGACTTTAAGCTATCAACTTAGGACTTGGCAAAAAATTTTTGAGGGTGATTCAATAGAGGATGCTTCACCACTGAACACTCACTGTCATCAAGGTGCTTTAGAAAATTAAAAACATAGCACAAATGACTGTATTCTACTCTACAAGTTATCATGACCTGCATAAGAAATGGAAAGCTGATTCACATTTTTACAGTGACCAGCAATAAGAAATGCACTAATGAAACATACCTTTTACCTAAAAAGCTAAACTACAGCCATATACTAATTTCTATGATTTATGAAAAAACTTCAAAATATCCAAATGTCAGGCTTTGCTGTACAATTGTCAGTTTTAGTCTGACTTTTTATAAAGGGACACTGCAGTATTTAGTACAAGTTCGGATGCACTTTTTTTGAACATCTGATGTCTTACAAAAGTAACATCTTGCTAAACTATTATACATCCAAATAACTACAATATCTGAAGAAGCAAGGCTGCTTTTTCAGCCACAAAATACGACAAAAGCAAGGCCTGTTATGATGGTCATGAGGAAGTCTTACAAGCCTCTGAAACTAAAGGCAACTAAGAATGTTACATTTGGTATATTAAAATCTTACCCTCATATCATATTT
>NW_004624799.1:8643622-8648622 GCF_000247695.1 Heterocephalus glaber | reverse complement strand
GGGTTTGAGATATACTGTATAACATTAAAGCTAGTTTCCTTTTTTTACTACCATCAAATTATATAAAGCACATTTCTTTGGTCCTATAACAAATACAGGTCACTCTGATAATCAAATGCAAGTGATTTTACATAATTTAGCCTGATCCCATATTGCCCAAATACAGCACTAAATACATAAACTAGAACTTGATCACTAACTTGATCATGAAATAAGCAGCATTTCTCTCCCTCTTCTTTTGCATTCTATCCAGGGCAATGGGCAGAAAGTTGTCCCTAAATATTATAAATACTGACAAATATTCTTACATAAAATAGCAGTTACTGTTTTCCCTTAGAATTAAACTAATTACCAACAAAAAGTTTCCTTCACTTTCTTACTGATCAATCCTTTTACATGTATCCGCTAAAAAGGTCTCTCCAATTAATAAAACTTATTACACATCCACTTATCTTGATACTATGCTGATTATTTTACTAACTTACTTCAGTTCAAAATTTATTCACAGTATATGAAATCTACTAGGCACTGTTATTAAAAAAAAAAGAGCTCTTTTCTGGTACAGAGGAAATAGTCTTAACGTAATGGGCAATTTAATTATTTTCCACCTCTAAGGAAGAACTCTCTCTACTCTTTAAATATACTGGCCAGGCATGGTGGTGCACACCTGTAATCCCAGCACTTGGGAGACTGAGGCAAGAGGATTGCCTTAAGCTCAAGGCAGGCCTGAGCTACATACTGAGTTCAAGACCAGTCTGAACTAGAGACCCTGTCTCAAAACAAAAAAACAAAAAAAACAAAACAAAATAAGCTACCTCCTGCCTCGCAAGCGCAAGATTCAGAGCTCAATCCCTGGTACCAAAAATAGATACAGACAGACAGATAAAAAAATGAATAACTAAATACAGTGGACCCTCAAGTTACGACTGGCCTGACATAGGAACAACTTGGGTTAATTAGGTTAATGGAAGATTCATTTGCCTTTTGTTATCTATAGCCTGTACCCAGGTAAACATCCAGATCTCAGCTCTATTGACTTACAACCAACAGACTTAAGTCACAACCAGCTCTCGGGAACTTATCAAGGTCATAAGTCAAGGGTCCATTGTATATTAAAACATATGGACATATAGTATTTAAAATAGAGAATATTCAATAAAATGTGGCATAAAATATCCAAGACTGATTTCTGCATTTATTAGATAAAATTTGTATTTAGAATTATACTACTTTCACAAGTATGGTCAATAGTAAGAGCTCAATAAACATTTATTCCTCTACGACTCAAAGCTATCAAGTCTTCTTTAAAACATAAAGGCATGTTAAGAATTTAGCAGGGCCAGGGATTTAGCTCAGTGGTTCTGGCGCCTGCCTTGCAAGCGAAAGGTCTCGAGTTCGATCTCAGGTACCAAAAAAAAAAAAAAGAAGAATTTAGCAAGTTTGACCAACACCTGTTACTCTGTTAACATATGAAAATTAAAATGTATACAGGTTTCTTAAAAAGTATACAGATTTTACTCACATTTGATTCTTTGCTGCTTGCCTCTGAGCTTTTCTTTCTTTCCTTTTCTGATCCGGTGGCTTAGCAAAAACAATTTCAATATTTTCTCCTTCCAAGTCTTTGCCATTCATTTCTTCCATAGCCTTAAAAAAATGAGATAATCGATATAAAAACCATCTTTCAGGGCCAGGGATTTAGCTCAATGGTGCCACCAGCCGCCTCACAAGCACAAGGTCCTGAGTTTGATCCCTGGTACCAAAAAAAAAAAATCTTTCAAAGAAAAATATCAGAACTACTGATTCATTTACATTAAAAAGCTAGGGCCGGGGATTTAGCTCAGTGGTTCTGCTGCCTCGCAAGCGCAAGGTCCCGAGTTCGATCCCTGGTACCAAAACAAAAAAAAGCTATTATCATTTTTAAGATGACAGTGAGATAAAACATGCTTTTCAACAATATTTTTCAACTTAAAAAATTGGCTAAGGGCACTGAAAGTTTGCTTGAGTGGATTTAATAACCACTATTTCCTTTAATTTTTAAAACACATTGGTTCTATGACAAAAAATTGTTAGTCTAATTTAGATGCCCATGGTAATTCCACTACTTATTTACCTTAACAGCACCATCTCGTTCATCAAAATGAATGAAAGCATAATCTTTAAGTTTCTTCACTCGTTCCAGTTTCCCAAACTGACTAAATGCCTTTTCTAAAATCTCTTCTGTTACAGTATTGGCAAGGTTGCGTACAAACAACACTTTTACCTGAAATACAAAAAGAAACAAATCTCCTGTACATTTCCCAGAGTTCACTTTTCAAGACCCCACCCTACAAATTTAAACTTGAATTGTCATCGTCATAAGAATTATAAAAAAGTTTTCAATTGCTCTGGGTAAATACCAAGGAAAGACTACTAACCAGATTAGAAACCTAAATAGGCTGGGGTGGTAGTGTACACTTGTAATCCCAGCACTCAGGAGGCTAAGGCAGAAGGATCACTCTGAGTCTGAGACCAATCTGGACTACATCGTGGGTTCAAAGCCAGCCTGAACTACATAGCGAGATGCTATCTCAAAAAAAACAAAGTAAGAAACAAAACAGAAAAACTGAAATAGGTTTTACTAAAGACAATATACAGTGGCAAAGCAGAAAAAAAAATGATCATCATTTATCATTAGCAAGTTAATATAAAAGTGAGGTAATACTACACATCTATTCAAATCACCAAAAACTTCAATATTAACATCAAATGTAGGTGAGGATGCAAAACAAAAGAAGCCTTATTCATTTCAGGATGAATGCAAAATCGTGCAGCCTCTTCGCCAGTTTGGCAGCTTCTTACACAACATATTCTTACTATACAATCCAGCAACCTCACTATTACAATCTCACTACTACTATTTTCCCAAAGGAGTCAAAAAGTTTTCATCCCCATAAACACTTGCATACAGATGTTTCTAACATTCTTATTCATAATTACCAAATATTGGAAGTAACCAAGGTGGTCTTCAGTAAGTGAACAAACTGGTACAGAATGAAATATTCAACACTATAAAGAAATGAATCACAACCAGCCGTGGTGGTGCACACCTGTAGTCCCAGCACTCGGGAGGCTGAGGCAGGAGGATCACTGAGTTCAAGGCCAGCCTGGACTCTGGACTACATAACAAGACCCTGTCTCAAAAACAATGAAATGAATCTTAAAGCAAAAAAAAAACAAAAACAAAAAAACAACCCACATAGAGGACCCTTAAATGCCTATTACTACATGGAGGAAAAAAAAAAATTTCATACGACCTGATTGCAACTATATGAAATTCTGAAAAGGCAAAATTATGAAGACAATTTTTAAAACGTCAGTAAATGCCAGGGACTGAACAGTAGGGATGAACAGAAGACAGTGAGAGCTCTCCTCTTCCTCAATTTTTACTTCCTGGGAATCATCTTCCCCTACCACATATTCCTGCCCAGAAGCTAAGGAGCCAAGCAACCATGGACTGAATGAATAAATGAACCAAACCAATCTTTCCTTTATAAAGAGGAAAGAGTTGATTATCTCACACAGATTATGTTTTTCAAAATCCACAAAGGTACTGGTACTCCAAAAGTAAAGTCAATGCAAAATATTGGCTTTTAGGTCCTTAATGTTGGTTCAATTTTAACAAATGTACTATCTACAATGCAGAATGTTGACAGTGAAGAAGTTTGGGGAGGGCTAGGTAGGAGAATTCGTTGTACTTCCTGTTCAATTTTGATATACACCTTGCTGTGATAGTCTATTTTCATGTAGACTACACATTTAGTACCTTTTAATACATTTAATTATGCAATCAGAAAAATAGTGATTTCACAACAATATGAATGCCATGCCCTCTCAAACTGCTGTTTAACACCTAACAGAGGTGATCAAAATTAATTAGGACTTGCTTTTTAGATCTCAGGAAAATATAAGTGGTTGGTGAGACGTCTCAGTGATAGAGCGCTTGCTTTGCATATATATGTGAGGCCATGGGTTCTATCCCCAGCATCACCAAACAACAAAACAAAAAACAAATCCCACCAACAAAAAATGCCTGAAAGTTTCTCAAATCACAATTACTAAACTAACTTTTTGTCTAAAAAACATTATCCCTTGCTCCTAAAATATTTGAATAGCATTATTTGAATAGCATTTGAACTTGTTTAGGTGGTAATCTTAAGTTTTATAGGCCAAAGGGAAAAAAGAATCCCAAGTATCCTGGTCTTTTAAGACCATCATCCTTTAATAATATCCATAATTTTCCCAGCAGTTCACACTCCTCCCCTATAGATTTAAGTATGCTAGTTGTGTTTGACACCCAGCCTGTAACTATTACAGGGGATCCTTAAAAGACAAAGTGTAAACTAATTTAACTGCCAACTACAGTAGTATATAGTAAACTGTTGAGTCAAGAGATGTTTATTTTCACAAGATGTGTCAACTAACTACTAAAGCGGGCTGCCTAATAATAGCTAACTACAGTAGTTCTGCTGGGGCCAATACAGTTCACTATTTTTAGGACTAGCAGTTTTAACACAAAAACCATGTCAGTTAATGGCACCATTCTCAAAAACTCGAATTTCTTTTAGAATCTATACATTATGGAAGTGAACTACTGCTAAAGCATGTGGATTAACTACTTCATCATCAAATTATAATGGCTAAATGTCCATGAATAAATCACTTTACATGAACATATATTTGTACCATGTAGCTCTAATCCATTATTAAAGAATGCTCTCACCTTGAGAAATGACTGAAAACAATGTTCACAATTCATTTTATGTTATTTTACCCTCATCCTTCTTCCATCAAAGCCTCAAAAATTATTTTTAACTAGACTATCATTACCTTTGCCATAACTTCAGGATCAGGATCTTCTATAGGGTCGGCCCATTCAACAGTTCCAACATTTCCCCAGACCTTGACTTTACCACTCATTAGCCTACGCCTTGCCTGGGCAGCTGTTTTGTGATCTTCATATT
>NW_004624799.1:8609679-8631000 GCF_000247695.1 Heterocephalus glaber | reverse complement strand
GACGGAGAGGACAAAGTTCAGTCTTAAGAAGTTCTAATCTAATACTCTCTCAAAAGTTTTATCAGAATAGTATGATGGTATGAAAGATGAACCAAATGTAAAATCTTTCTTACTTTAGGAAAGTTTTAAAAATGTAGTCAGGCACAGTTGCAAATGCCTCACTTCCAGCTACTCAGGAGACTGAGATAGGAGAACCACAAGTTTAAAACCAGCCTGGCAAAAAAAAAAAAAAAAAAAACAGCCTGGGCAAGTTATTGAGACTGTCTTAAAATAAAAAATAAAGCTAGGTATCTTGGTGCACATCTGTAATCCCACCACGCAAGAAGCTGAAGCAGGTGGATTGCTGTGAGTTCGGGACCAGCCTGGGATACATAGCAGAACCCTGTCTCAAAAACCAAAAAAAGTAAGAAACAGTTGGAGGATATAGCACAGTAGTAGAGCATCCTTGGGTGCTCAGTACCCCCACAACACAAAAAAAGATCTGAAGTCTAGAAAAATGTAGCTTTCAGGAGCATTGCCACAATGAGGTGATCAAATACGAAGATGATTTCTAACCATTGATCAATGCAATAATGCAATTTCAGTATTTAAGAAGACTGAAGATAGCCGGGGATGTAACTCAGTGGTGCCACGCCTGCCTGGCAATTGCAAGGTCCTGAGTTCGACTGGGGAGGGGGGGTGGCGGCACTGAAGAGTTGTATAGTCTGAAACATTCCTTTCATCTAGGTTCAGAAAGTCATATTTTTCCTCCCTCAAAGAAGTCAGTCACCAAATTCCCAGAACTGGGCAATGTGATTTTGGAATCTGATCCAGAGGTAGTTGCTCCATCCTAACTCTTCTCAGAAAAAAAAAGCCAAGCCTGCCCCCTCAGGCCTATGCACTTTAAACATTTCTTAACTAGAAAGTCTTTATACTGAGCCCAAATCTACTGCCCTAAAATTCTACAGTAAATCTATTTCCTCTCCCCAATGACAGCACTTCATATAACAGGAACACAAAGATCATGACTCAGTTGTTTTCTATGCTTGGCTAAATCATTCCTTCCCTGACAACGGCAAACTAAAGTGCCTTCGAGAGACTGGCATCCTCAAGTGTTACTTTACAGTATCATCCATAACACAGTATTGGTAGATACAGACTGAGATCGAGAAGCCTAGAATAAACTGGAGATTAATTTTTCACTTCGACATACTATATACCTCCAATACATGTAGTTCATGTCATCTTAGCTCATTTAGCAATTATACCACATGTTGACTCACACCATAGCTTGCTAAATTAGCTGCATACAGGACTTGACTTTTGTTAATTTCATCTTATTAGATGTGAACTATCTCAGGCTATCAAAACTTTTCGTAGATCCTGATTTTAACATCCAAGATACTATCAGGCCATGCAGACTTAAATCATCAAGCATTTCAAGGGCATTCCAATTATGCCCTCATTTAAATCATGGATTAGAAACTAGAATAAAATCTATAGAGCACCACTAGTAGCCTATCATTTAGCTTTTCAAAACCCTTGACCTCTCGCTATTGCTGCTATACTCCTCTTGGGCTTTGTTTTCTTCATCAAAAGATCCTTCATTATTCAACCATTTAAATCATGCCATCCACACCAAGGCTCAAATTTTTAGTGACACTAGGCAGCTTAGCCTAGCAGTTATTAACTATCACCCCAACATTGCCATTTGAAGTTTCATCTCCTAATTCCCACAAAACACTGTTTCAACTGGATTTACCTGTTTTCTTCACTGTTCTGTGCAAATCTTGCCCACGAAGTCATCTCTAACAATCCTAACACAAAGCAATCTATCTCTTAATCTTTCCCCTTTCACCATTTGCTTGTTTGCTTTGTGTGGTTAGTCTCTCTTGTCCTATAAACTCTCTTAAGTCAAAACCTTGCATATGTGTAGCAAAGTTTTCATACATTTAACCCAATAAATATTTGTTAAATAGCTATTAAAGTATTTCATGGGCCCATTTTGTCGGCTGCATTCATCAAATGTTTATAAACATTATAGTAGAGTATACAACTATCAGTAAGTAAAACCATCAGTAGCTATTAACATCTTGACTTCCAATATGCAAGTAAAGATCTCATCTATTTCAGTGTTTATAACATAGGTACTATTATATTAGCATTTTCACCAATCTATATCCGACTCTCACAGGTATTACAGCAACATTTGTCCTGGGCTTCATTCACCAGCACTGCAGCTACTGGCCCTGGGCTCCAATTCTATTGTATACCACAGGAAAACATATACACACTTGTCTGCCCTTCTTCCTGGTTTCTGTGGTAACCAAAAACACTACATGTGATTCTAAATACTTCTTAGGGCAGTGATGGTGAACCTTTTAGAGACCAAGTGCCCAACTGCAACCTAAAACCTACTACTTATCGCAAAGTGCCAACACTACAATTAAACCTGAATACTGAGGTTTTAGTTTAGAAAAATTCAACATTAACATCTTTTGTTCTAAAAGAAAAACAGTGAACATGTGCTATAGGTTTGCCACCACTGACTTAGGGGCTGAGGGAAAAAGGGCCATCATCACCCAATAATCTAATCCCTAAGTAAAATTACTGCAAATGAAGGTCAGAAAACCTTTGAGCTATGCAGGAATATTATAAAATCTGTTACAAATGATCTATTAGATGGCAGTAGTCAGCTAGTCAGGTTAAATTATCCAGGACCTACTAAACAGTGGTATTGTTCTAAAGGTTAGTGATAAAAGGAAAAAAAGAGCCTTGCCAGGAAGGTTGGCACATGCCTATAATCCCAGCTATGTGAGATGTTGAGGCAGGAGGATCTCAAGTTCAAGGCCAGCTGGGGCAACTTAGTGATCAAGTGGGTGGGGGGATAGATAGATGGATAAATAAGAGGAGCTGGGAAGGCAGTTTAGCCTGAGGTGCAGTGTTCAGTCACCAGTACAAAAAAGCTTATGTTCTGATGGGCTAATTTACAGTCAATTTCAATCTGGAGATGGGGGAGGCTAGTAGGGAGGAAAGGATTGTAAGAAGGGTATGTGCATGTACCACACTTCCGTAGGATGATTGTATTGATTACATATCACAAACATACACTAATAAAAATATTTTATAAAAGAAATAATTTCAAGTTCATCTAAACAAAATCTACCTCATCATACTCAGGATAACCATTATGGAGCAATAAGGAGGTAAGCTGCTCAAAGTCAGGAAAGGTCTTCTAAAAAGATCTAATATAGGGCCAGGGATTTAGCTCAGTGGTTTCGCCGCCTGCTGCGCTAGCGCAAGGACCTAAGTTCGATCCCCAGTACCCCCAAAAAAAAAAGATCTAATATATAAAAAATCAACAGCCATTATTACTCGGCTGCCTTCAAAGCGTATGAAACAAAAACAGCAGAAGGTGGTCTTGAGATGGAAATGGCCATCACTTATTTGGAGGGCAAAAAAGACAGCAAAGTAAGGCTTGAATGATAATGACTGGGAAGATGAGGACTGGAAGCCATTCTTCAGCACAGGAATGTTTTGATATAAACTGTGCCAAAAATATATGGTACAAAGCAGTGATATTAATTAGGATTCTTCAGTAGCCTGAATAGTATAAATGGTACCTCAGACTTAAGTGGTAGTGTGAAAATAGTAAAGTAATAGATGACAAAAATTTAACACTCCTTGAACTACTACATAATTGAAAGAATCAGGCTAGTTGGTGCTATAACTTATACTGCTGGCTTAAATTACTATGTCTAGTTAACAGTAAGTATTCCCCCTCGCAAAAAACCTAGTATTAGGTACATGGCCCTCAGATAAGTCATTCAGCCTAGTGAAAGAATGAAAGTAATTTTGCTTACCTGAAATAAAGGTTTGAGGTAGAATTTAAAGGTAATCATGCAGCAACCTAGTACAGCTCCTGTTCCTCAACAACCATTCAACTGGTAACTATAATCACCTTCTTACAAGTTTAGATCTTGCTTCCCTGGCTAGATTATCATCATCGAGGGATGATTTTTCTAATTCTCCAAAATACAATGCAGTGTTGGTTGTAAATAGGGTTATGTGAAATTAAGAAAACTGCTTCTAAATTCATGCCTCTTCTTCACTTCAGCTGTTAACATCAACTAAACCATTTTATAAGAAATCTACATGCAAATTTACAGTCTACGATAGTTTTTAATCAAGGGAACTAAATCATTGCTGAAGCAGTGTTTTTATAAAAAGGTCTAAATTCTTCTTTCAGCCTAAGATAGTCTGTGAGACACTCAAAGTAAAAGTACTTCAAGAAAACAAAGATTGCAGAAATAACTTGTCTAAAATTGACTGTCCAAGAAATACACATACCTGGTGTGGTATATATGCCTATAGTTCCAGGACAAGAGGCTGAGGTAAGATCACAATGGCAAGCCTGAACTATAAAGCAAGACCCTGTCTCAAAAAACCAAAAATCAGGCCAGGCATGGTGGCACACTTGGGAGGCTGAGGCAGGAAGATTACCACAAGTTCAAGGCCAGTCTGGCCTACAGTGAGGTCAAGGCCAGCCTGAACAGACCCTGTCTCGAGCAAAAAAAAAAAACAACCAAGCGAGAGAGTGAGAGAACTCTGCCAATCAGAAAGAAGCAACTTTACTATATAAATGAAAAGGCCCTGTGCATTATGACTGTCCTCACTATTCATGACATGTTTTCATTCCCCCGGTAATCACTGATCTAAATCCTTAAAAATAGTGTTATATATCTGAATAAAAATTCCACCCCTAAAAAAAAAGTCCTTCAACCATCTCCGAAATATAAATAATTTAAAAGAGGCATTTCCCCAACATTTAGTTGTGTATTACTAGAATGAAACTTCAATTACATAAAAATTCATCTTGGTTAGCTGTAACTCAGAATCTGAAGACTCGAAGTAGGGATAGTTTCCAAAAATATTCCCTATGGAATATATATACAAGGAGATATCCATCTCCACAAATACAAAATAGCAAAAACCATCCAAATCAATTTGAGTTTTGTATTCTCTCTATAATGTTTCATTACTTCATTTCTTCTAGAAGTCTAGTCCTCCTTTTACTGCTGTATTATGGCAAATTTCCCAAATATATCCAGAGTAAAGAAGTCTTTAAAAAAAAAAGAAAGAAAAAAAGCAGGTATCCAATTCACCACGGTGAATGCATATTACTACCACCAAAAAGATCTTTTAAAAGGCACCAAACAACAAAGGCCCCTAGTCACTAGGCAGTAAAATATAATTATTCTCCTAGGTAAGAATTAACACAGAAACCCAGAAAGAATGAAAAAGTCTAAGGAAAGGAATTGGTTCCTCCATCAATTAAAGACTTCCTGGTTATTACAGATATTTCTGTTAACAGTTAAAATATGTAATTAACATTTATATTAATACAATAATATCTCGGTTCACAAATGCTTCTGTTCACAATTCAGATCTCAAACAAAAGTGTTTGACAAAATTTTGACCCATTCACAAAGTCCATAGCCGGTGACAAACACAACCACAGCCATCTTCCCCATACAAACACAAACACAGCCATCTTCCCCAAAAATCATAAAAACACTGAGGTATCACTATTTATGTGAACTGAGGTATCACTATTTATTATTAAGAAAATATATAATAGGGCAATACAATTTTGGATTATAATAAATTAAGCCCAAAAAATTTCAATTTTGAGTGGCATTCAAAATCATATTATTTTTGAGTTCTAAACTATTTTCCTCTATTGATAAAAGGTTTCTGCAAATCATACACAAGTTCTAGTGAGAACCTACCATAAGTAATGTCATAGCCACAAGAATTAAGTAGCCTTGGGCCGGGGATTTAGCTCAGTGGTTTCAAGTTCGATCCCCGGTACCAAAGAAAAAAAAAAATTAAGTAGCCTAAAATGTTAATTCAATGTTAAAAAGTGGCTGACATCACTAGCTAAATTCCTTATTAGCTTTTTGTAGTAAGAGAGCTCGTTACCTTCTCAATAATTCTACATTTTCACATTAAAATTTACTGCTATTTTTGTTTTTAAAAAAATTCAGGACATGGGGCTTGGTGCTGCTCCCCTGTAATCCTAGCACTCTGAAAAGCTGAGACAGAAGGATAAAAGTTCAAATTCACCCTGGACAATTTAGTGGCTCAGTGAATGTCTCAAATTAAAAAACAGGGATGAGGATCACCTCAAGTGTGAAGGCCCTGGGTTCAATCCTCAAAACTACAAAAACAAACCTTACTACTGTATCTTATCACCACCCAGCAAAAAAGATCTTTCATTGGAACTGCTGAAACTAAACTTTTGACAGCTCAAAGGTTACCAGTGAATGACTCCCTATGGAGCTATATCCTCTTTAACATTACTTTAAGGGAAGTCAGCCACCCTGCCTCAGCCTCTCAAGTGCTGGGATTATAGGCTTGCCCTACTACGCCAACCACCACACCCAGCAGGTATCTAATTGATGAAATTTTTTTTTTTTGAGACAGGCTATGTAGTTCAGGCTGGCCCTGAACTATGTACCCCAGACTGGCAGAGAACTCTCAGTAATCCTGCCTCAGCCTCCCCAGTCCTGGGATTATAGGTAGGCACCACCATGCCCAGCTTAATGAATTCTCTTTCAAGAACAATACTTTCCTGTTAAACCTGTACTATACTCAATTTTGTGTATGGCGCAATTAAAGCAATTTAGCAATATAAAAGAGCTAAATACAGTATACTTGTTTTTCTCCTTAAAATGTGATACAAGTTGAGCTCATCCTTAACCTGAAAATCAGAAAGGCAAAGAAGGCTGGGAATGTGGCACACACCTATAATCCCAGAACTAAAGAGGGAGGCTGAGGCAGGGGATCACCTGAGGTCAAGGCTAGCCTTGACTACATAGAGACCCTATCTAAAAAAAAATAGATGCAAAGTTTCAGATGTTAGCCAATGTTGTGTACCTATAATCCAAATCCTGGGGAGGCTGAGGCAGGAGGATATCAAGTTCAAGCCTAGCCTAGGCAATTTAGGAATTCAGCCAGACCTGTTTCAAATTTTGAAAAGAGACAGTATGCAGCACAGTATGAAGGTTCTGGGTTTAATCCTAGCACACCAAAGTATTTCAGATTTTTGGACTAGGGATGCTCAACTGCTAAAAGCCTGTGTATGCAAACAGCTCCAAAACTCAAAATGCCCTGAAATACATCTGGTAAAATTGAAAATACCAGCTATTTTTAATAAGGAACATTCAACCTATGTATCTGATGGTTAGGAAAGAAAAAAAATTCAGACAAAACCAGTCTGAAAATTTTGTTTGCTTAGAATTACTAACAAAATTTACCAGCCAGTTAAAGCAAATTTAATAAACATTTGCCATACATAGTGAGCTATCAAAAGTTTCTCTCTAGCTGTATTTCTTGGTACATCCATAGGTTTAAATTCACCCCTGGCTCTTAAACTTTATTACTGAAGAATCTTTGACTCAGAGAATTTATGTGAACTAGTTATAATAGGTCGTGACTTCAAATAATAATTTTAAAAAGACAACTAGGTCTTCGCCTAACATGGTATTTTTAAATCAAATACTGCCACTCACCACAAAAGCCTTTATTTCATTATCTAGAAGTTTATAATCAGAATGTCTTTGAATTTTTGAAAAGAGATGATCCAAGTGTGGCCAGAAACTACAGGAACCCTATCTATCACAGTTATTTTCTTAAACTTCACACTGTTGTAAATTTAAGCATACAAACAAAACTATTATTATGCTAGATGTCTCAAGAACCATTAACTAAGAATTCTACCACACCTCTTTTTACCAACTATCCATGCAAAGAATGTTCATAGAGAAAATCAAAGATACATACATACTTCAAAAAATATTTGGTAAACTCTTATGGCACATTAAGAAAACAGCAAGCATTAAAGATAGTTAATGTGAACACTGTGGGAAAAAAAACTTACCAGTTTAACAGCCTCCTGCGCTGCTTCTTTTGTACAAAAAGTGACAAACGCATAACCTCTATTTAGACCAGTGAGTGGATCCATCATTAGACGAAGATCCCATATAGGTCCAGCTTTTTCAAATAATGGAACAAGTTCATCTTCAAATAGATCTCTTGGGATCTTCCCCACAAATATCTATAAATTAAAGTAAAAACCATGAAGAATTCTTTAGGAAACCAGATACCTCTGCTTTTACTACAAAAGGTGAAAGTTTATAGTTTCTTTACCTCAGTGCCAACAGAAGGCTGCTGACCTGAATAAATGGAATCTGGAGGTGGTCCCCCATACTTCCTCTGTCCAGTGGTTACATCAAGTGTGTAGCCTGTTCTTTCCAAGAGCGCCTTGAAAAGTTGAAATGTTATTAATACGTTTTATTCACAAGACCACACCTATACATTCAGCAGACAACCCTGTTCAAATCTTTCCAATTATCTTAGCAACATTCCTCCATAAACCAGTCTCTGGGATCTGTTTCTGGACTTCCCCATTAATAAGTCCATATTATAACCCAAACTTATTGTCACAATTTCAACTCCTGGGCAAACTACTTTCTAGTCTTCAATTAATTACTTAAGACAAGATGTTACCATCACTGCTAATGCCTTCTAAAAAATGTACCTAATTTGGTTGAGTATCTCCCCCCTCTTGACTTCTTACCCAACAAATTCCCCTTATCCTAACTTGTAGGGCACACACTGCCATTCTGGGCATTTTGCCAATCCTTGAAGATGTTATACTCCCCATACCAAGTCTAGAACTTGGAAACTAAAGGAATAACCTCTATTATTTGACACTAAAATATCACACCTCGTAAGACACCACAGATCATTTAGAAAAAACAGACAAAATAACTGAAAACTTTATGAAATTGCAAAATTGTACTATAACTTCTACATCTTATCTCACTGAAAGTGAACTGCTAAAATTTACAAAACTCATTTAACTCAGGATTAGGAGCTTCTCATCCCTTATTACAAATGTGCTAAAAAATAGCCCATCAAGCTTTAAAGAAAAGTCAAGGACCTGGGGATTTAACTCAGTGGCAATGCACCTGCGCCTGCCTCACAAGCGCAAGGTCCTGTGTTCAATCCCCAGTACTGAAGGAAAAAAAAAAAAGAAAAGTCAAGATTTTCCATCTCTACCACAAAACTAGTCATCCTGTCCGTCCCCGTCCCCCCGGTCTGTCCCCCATCCCCCCACCCCCCCCAAACCAGGACTCCAACTCAGGACCTTGTGCTTGCTAGGCAGGCATGGTATCACTGAGCTACATCCCTGGCCCCTTAGTTCTTCTAAATAACAAATCTATTAGTTACCTGGTAATTCTGAAATGAAAAGACCTAATGCTAGTCACATGACAAAACTTACTAAAATGTGTTAAATGACATGGGGTCAGGTTGCCTCAATCTCCAAAAATAAGAACATTAAAAACAAAATTACCTGCCTGGGGATGTTTCAGGGATACAGCATTCAGCTGCCTAGCATGCTTGAGGCCCCTAGTTTGATCCAGAGCACCACTCAGAAATAAAAAGTCAGTAATTTATAAAAAAACAACTTTTTTGTAAGAAAAAGGTTCACAAAATGTTATGTAGTCTGAGTTAACTTTTGTCCTGTACTGGTGCATCAATGTGACAATACTAAAACTCAAATCTGACTATAAAAAACCATGACTATCACATGAACTGAACCGTCAAATTGCTCATTTTCCTTTTTTCTCATATGTAATCCCTGTGCTTTAAAGGAGGTATGCCTTTTTCACTTTAATCTGCTCATGATCCTAGTAACACCTTTTGTCAAGCTATTAAAAAAACAAGGCTGAGTGTGGTGATACACGCCTGTAATACTGGCACTTGGGAGGCTGAAGCATTAGGACTGTCGTAAGTTCAAGGCCAGCCTGGACTACTTAGCAAGACTCTGTCCCAAAAAACAAAGACAACACAAAACAAAAACAAAACCTTTTATTCCCTGCCAAACATCCTATAAAAATGTCTTTTTTGGGTCACAATTTAAGTCCCACTGAAGATTAAAGCCACCTCCTCCCAAAGACATAACTGAAAGTCACACAAACTAATTTTCATAAAACTCAACTCCCCAATGCATACTTTTTTTGGGTACCAGGGATCCAACTTGGGACCTTGAACTTGTGAGGCAGGCAGCGGAACCACTAAGCTAAATCCCTGGCCCTCCCCAATGTATTTTTAATTACAATTAGCATATTATAATTGGCACAACTAAACCCCATTTTTAATGGAAAAATTCACTGATAGTTCAAATTCAATTTATTCACAAACATCTCAAATTCACAGCTAACAAATAACTCCATATTCCAATCTTTTCCTTATTCTAGGCTTCCCACTTTTTCCCTATCATTTAAATACTACCCGGGCCAGGGATTTAGCTCAGTGGTTCCTGCCTTGTAAGCTCAAGGTCCTGAGTTCGATCTCTGGTACCAAAAAAAAAAATACCCAACATCTGTACCCATTTTTGTTTTTTTTTTGAGACAGGGTCTTACATTGTAGTTCAGGCTAGCTTTGAACTAATTATGTGGCCCAGGCTGGCCTTGAATTTGCAGCTATCCTCCTGCCTCAGCCTCCCCAGCGCAGGATTAGAGGGATGCACTGCCACACCTGGTCTCTGTGCCTTTCTTAATCACTCATTTTCTTAAACTATAATCTTTGGCTCAAAAACGATTATCATGCTTTACACCAAGTTAAAAACAAATGTGAATCATATTTTGTATAAACAAAATAAAGATCAAAACCTAACTCCAGACAAATCTTCCATGCAATTTATGAGTCTTTCACTCTCAACTTGTTTCCTTATTTATAGTATGACTACACTGAACAACTTTATCGTTAAAAGCTGCTTTTAGAAACAAACAGGACAGCCAGATATGATAGTTCATGTCTATAATCCTAGTATTTGGGAAGCTGAGAAAGGAGGATCGACAGGAGTTCTGGTCCAACCTGGCTACATAGTTCAAGGCAGCCTGAACTACACAGAGAGACCCTGTCTCAAAAAAATAAAATAACGTAACATAACCTCAACAAGCCATATTGATAGAAAAGACAATGTCAGAATTCTAAATTCACTGGGAGTTGAGACTCCTAAAAAGAGCAGTCAACTGTTAAATTTATACTTCCCACCAGCATAAGGTAAAGTGTTTCCCTCCCACTTTGGTTTAACTGTTAGTAACCTAACTTGCACCTTTTCAGAAAGTGTATCTTTAAATCTTTTATTTGGACTATTAGAAGCACAGATTTAAGAGCACATCTGTAATCCCAGAACTCAAGAAGCTGAGGCAGGAGGACTGCTGTTAGTTTGAGGTCAGCCTGAACTACACAGTGAGACCTTGTCTCCAAAAAAAAAAAATACAGACTTAATCATCAGCTGGGTAGTTTAAAATGGCAGAATAATTTTCAAAATACTAATTAGGAAAGACTAATATCACTAAAAATATATACATCCAGGTCACACTCAGTAATTACCAAAAGTAGAAAATAATTAAAAGAATAAAACACAAGAGTTTCTAAACACGTACCTTAATTTTTGCCTCATCTGGTCCTTTACTAGAATCTGCTACTTTGGTCCCCTGTTTTTCTCTCTGCCTGTAAGTCTTCATGACTCCACATAAAAAGGCACTTTTGTTCTGTAAAGAAATTTTCCATTCACATTTAACAATGATGATATTTGCATGTAACAAAACTTAAATATCAGAAATACACAAAATTTGTTCATTTCTATATTGAGGTTAAATTAACATTACCTGAACATGAGAGAGATCACTGTCTTTAAACTGTTGAAGAACTGCCAATGCGCCGTCTTCATTGAACTCTTTTAAAGCTTCGATAGCTCTTTCATCTAAATCACTATGTGCAACTAACCCTGAAGAAGAAAAAATTTAATTAGTTATCAACCTCTAACATTTTTGGAAGTTTTTCTTTCCTTCAAGACCCAGATGCCACTACAGATACACATGCAGCAACTCTATCCCCGTATCTAATAATGAAAAACACATACACTTAAGCTTTTCTGAACTAAATAAAGCCTCTCAACCACACTTAAAATAACGAGCCAATTTTACATCCAGCTTTATGTTCAAGCCTTAAGAGTTCTGAACGTTACATATTTCTACAATAAACGTAAACTTACAAATCCTAAAGACAACCAACAAAGTACCAAACATGACAACTGAACCTGTACTCAACCTCAAGTACCACTAGAAAAAAATCCTGCCACACCAGTAAGACAAGAGAACACATCTACAGCTCCCAAGAATCCTACTACAAAAATACTCAAAAAAGTCACATGGTCTGTTCCCAATATTTAACAGCTGTTATTACTATCATATATACTTATCCAACAGGCCGCCAGCCTTTCCCTAGGGAGGGCCTATCCCTCTCTTCTTCCCTCCCTCTCTGCACCTTAACCTCTAGTTCAAACCTAAATCAACTATCAGAACAAGGCAAAGCTCAAGTTCCCACACTTAATTGGAAACCACAAAAAGTTGCTATTTTAGCTCAAAGCCAGAAATCCAATAGAAAAATTTCATAATGTAATTTTGCAAGTGTTAGTTCTTACCTGCAACGTAAATTTCATCTAGTTTTTCAGCAACTTTCTGTGGTAAACCAGCATCAAGCAATGTCTGAAAATTTTCTGAATGGATAACTGCAGAAGTAGTATCCATGGGCTCTTCAGTACCATTTCCATTAACATGTTCTGTAGCCATGTTTCCAGAGATCTGTTCAAACGCAATAAGCAAAATTAAACTAGGATCTTCAAAAAAAAATAGAGAACAATATAAGAGCCCCAATCTTTACTTTCTCTACCACTTACTGCACCAGCAAGCCTGCACCTCCCTTGAAAGAAACCTTAAAGTCACCAATTGCCTGACATGCCAGATTGGAGCAGGGCACAGAAGGACCAATTCACTATTTTCTTCCTGAGCACCACCCCTAACTCACCTGCTATCACTCCCTAGGAAAAACCGGATTACAAATGAAGCCCAATCAGTAAGAGGACCAGCCAGAGTGCCACATGCAGCTGTTCCCGTACAGAGAATAAAGTGTGTGAGAATAAAGCAAAGCTAGACTCGTCCCTCTCCAAGGTAAACCCCCAAAGTGCGCTTTTCCCGCCTGCCGCTTATAGATCAGTAACAACAGCCAGCAAAGAACAAAGCGCTCACACAGGCCACCTTCCCACCACCCAATTTCTCCACCCTTCACCCCCACACCCCAAAGCCCGCCCCCGACTCCGCACCCAGAGCGGCAGCCTCACCACTGCGGCCACCAGGAGCCCATTAGAAACACGTGCTCTGCGCCTTCAAATGTCCTACAACTTCCTTCAACGGAAACCCAAGGAGTCCCAGGCCAAGACGACATCGGCTCCCATCAACCCGCAGCCGCGGTCAGAGCCCCCAGAAAGCTACAGCATCACAACCTCGCCCCTCAACACCGAGGCTACCGCGGCACCAGGCCACGGGCTCTCCCCGCCCCGCAGCGCCGCCGTCTCCGCCGTGACACATGGCTCCTTGCCCCGGGCGCTCCCTGGGCGCCGGCGACCCCAGCCGCCCGCCCGGCCGAGACGTGACCCGCGGCGCGCGGTGCAATACCCCACCCCTGGCTCCCGGGTGCGGTGACTGCGGCGTCGCCGCGTTCGGCGATAGCTCCAAGCCCGCAAGACCCCGAGCACCGCCCCAGCCCGCCGCCCGGCTGCGGGACAGGACCAGCTCCTCTCCGCCCACTCCCGCGGCGAGAGCCACGACAGCACCAACTCCCGCGCCGCTCGCGGTCCGCGTGGGCCACGGGGCCACAGAGGCACCTCCTCCCCGAGCGCCGCAGACAAAGCCCGAGCGGCGGCAGCACATGGAGGGGAGGAAGTGGCGGCGCGGCTGCGGCCTACTCCAGGCAGCCCCAGTCAACGTGCTCCTCTCCCTCCTGGAATCCATTTTCCAGAAAAGCCGGTCTCTACCCGCGTCGCCCTCCCCCAGCTCACTCCACAGTGTCAAGGAGCTCCCCTCCCAGACCCCGGTCGTTACCTCCCAGTTGGGCTGCGGCGGAGGAATCCTGTCCGAGGGGATCGGGTTGCGGGAAACGCGTGCTCGCTGCTCCCTGTGTCCGGCGCGAGTGGAGCTGTTGTAAAATGGCGGCCGAAGCTCACGCCGCTGGCAGCAAACCCGATCCAGTTCCACTCGCCTCCGAGCGCGCTCCCGGTGCGCGCGCGCGCCCCCGCGTGACCCCCCCCCTTCCCTCCCCTCCCTCGCGCGTCCGCTGCTCACTCACTCCCTCAGCCCCTGCCCTCCTCCAGCTCCTCCTTCTCCCCCTGCCACCACCACCACCAGCCGCTGTCCGCCTTCTTCCCTCGGCCTTTCTTTCCCCTCTCCCCGTTCCTCTCCCCCCTTCGCTCCCAGTGCGGTCCGCGGCCGCTCAGGTACGAGTGGCCGCTTTTTCCCTCCTCGCTTGCACTCTCTCGTCCGCTCCCTCCCTCGCTCTCTCAGCCCGGTCCCTCAGTCCCTGCCGAGTCGACTCCTCTCTTTCTCTCTCCCGCGCTGACGTGATGACGTAGACGACGCCTCAGGACGCGCGCCCGCGGGCCCCGCCCCCACGTCCCGCGGCCTCTCCCCCCCTCCCCGACCGGGTGGGGGGCCGAGACCCCGCCCTTCCGCCCGGCCGAGGGGCCGAGTGACTGAGAGGCCCGCCCCTTCCCCTCCCGACACTCCCCTCCAACTCCCCTCCAGGCGGGGCGGGCCGGGCCGGCTCGGCGTGTCCCACTCGTTCTCCTTTGTCAGGAGACGGGCATCTCCGCACCCCGCCCAGCCCCACCCCCACCGCAGTCCCACGCGCACGCCGTCCCCACCGACTCCCGCCATCCTATCCCCTCCCGGGACGGGGGGCGCGGAGGGCGCCGCGGCTCCCCGCAGGCCACCCACCGGTCCGCGCGACGGCCACCGCCGTTCCGGGCGGTGTCCACGCCGCTGCCGCCGCCCCGCGCTCTTCTGGTCGGGAAGCTGCGGGCGCACGTGTCCCCCGGGGCGGGGCGAGGCACACAATGGGGCCGCGGGGGAGGGGAGCGGCGCGGCGTAGAGCCCCGAGCACCTTCAGTCCTCCGGGTAGGCCGGCGCGGGTGCAGGACGCGCGCCCCGGTAAGCCCGGGCTACCCCGCGGACAATGGGCTTCCCCGGCGCCCCACGCCCGCGCGGCCCCGCTTCCCCGAGAAACCCGGCGAAGGGAGGGGCGGCCGCGTTCGCCGAGGAAACCCCGGCATGCAGAGGGGGACGCGGAGCGGCGCCCGCCCACCCGGGATGACACGAAGGCCAGATTTGGAAGCGAAACCGCCGGGCGGTGAAAGGTTGTGCAATGCTCCGTTTCTGTCCCAGGCCTTTTAAGCAGTTAAGGGCTCCTCCTGGCACAGTTTTGAGCAACTTGAAGCAGCACAAAGCTGCGTGATGAGGAAAATATCTGTGTTTCTTTTCAAAATCTTGGCAACTAAATCTTATGTGAAGTGACATTTCCTTTGTAACCGCTTACTAGGTACAAGAACGACAAGACAAAGGCATTTGAATTTCAGACGCGCTGTGGATGCTAATTTTAACGCAGCTCTAATGAGAAATAGTAACATACTCTGGCTATGAAAGTTTTCTGCGTTTTTGTTTTTGTGCTACCAGAGATTGAACCCAGGGCCTGGTACATGCTAGGCACATCTACCACTAAGCTACATCCCCTAGGCTTTTTTTTAGACAAGGTCTTGGTAAAGTACCCAGGCTGACCTCAATCTGGAATCCTCCTGATTCAGCCTCCCAAGCGGCTTTGGTTGCAGGCTTTCACCATCACATGGGGCTAAAAAGTTTAAAGACTTTACTATTCACTGGATTAGCTAGCTCTATCCTATGGTATATCACCTGTTCGAGGAAAAGTCAAGTACTCTTCAAAGTGCATAAGCACATAAAACGAGACTGTTTTCTTAGGCATCTGAAACCATATTGACAAAGGGACACTTTATTTACCTATGATCAGCAAAGAAGTGAACTCTCTGTTACCTAAAATCTGTTAGTATGAAACATGGCTATGATATTCAGCTCTAAGGATTTTAGTTCACAAACCAAAAGTCATGGACAATGATATAAGTGAAAACAAATATTTAACACAAAAATATTACAGGTTAAGGAAAAGGAAAAGAGTAGGTGTTTATCATACTTTTTTTTTAATACAAGTTCTCGCTGTGTAGTCCAGGCTGGCCTTGAACTCACTATGTAGTCAAGGATGGCCTTGAACTCATGGCAATCCTCCTGCCTCAGCCTCCTAAGTGCTGGGATCATAGGTGTGCATCACCACACCGGGCACTGCTTTTTTAGAGCTTCCTATCAAAGTTCCTTTTTTTAATTTTAATTTTTATTAGTACACGTTTGCAGTGTATAATAAACAACATCCCTACCCTTCATCATGGGGAATTGGTAGATAAACATCCCACATATCAATTCTTTTTACTTCCCTTTCCTTCCCCTTCCCTCTCCCTTCTCTCCATCTCTTGGACAACTGCAAAGCTTTTTCTGTTTTGTTGTGTTTGTTTGTTTTTTGAGGAAAGGTCTTGCTGTGTAGCCCAGGCTACTCTCCCAAGTACCGGGATTACAAGCATGTGACATTGTACCTGGCTCTTAAATCAGTCTCTCTCTCTCTCTGAGACAGGATCTCATTGTATGTGAACTCATGGTGATCCTTCTGGTTTAGCCTTCCCAGTGCTAGGATTACAGGTGTGTGTCACCATTGCAAGTCTAAGTTCCTTTTTGTAAGTGTGTCTGAGTGAACACAGTCTTCAAGAACTCCAAAATGAAAATCTCTACCTCTTCTCTGGCCTCATATTCCTTTGTCTACCATGCCCTGAACTTTATATGGCATTCCAAGTCAGCATTTCAAGAAACAGCTCCTGATCACTGTCTCCCTAATTCCCACTACAGAACCACAGCCTCTGGTACTGAAGAATGTATCCAAGACTTTCACACTGAACTACCTGCACAGTCTGCAGGCCTTTTTTTGTTTTTTAAAAATTTCCCAGAGCCCCTCATGGTGCCCTAGACCTCTAATCCCAAAACTCAGGAGGCTGAAGCAGGATTGCCAGGATTTTGAGGCCAGGCTGGGCTACATAATGAGTTCAAGACTAGCCTGGACTAAACAGCAAGACCCTGTCTCAAAAAACAAAAAAAAATAAATAAAAGACACATTTTTTTTAAAAATTGCCCAAACTGAGGCTCTTGCCTCAGCCTCCCAGCCATCCTCTTGCTTCAGTGTCCCATATGCTTTTGCCACCATGCCCCCTTATCTTTCCTCTCCACAGTTAGTAACTCAGTGAAAGTCACCCAAGATCCAGCAGTATAGCTGGAAAAGGAGTTAGCCAGCACTCTTCCTTCTTTCCACTGCTGCATCAGTTGATCAAGTCCTGTCAATTCTGTCTCCCAAATATATCTCCATGTCTAGGCTGAAACCACTCAAAAAAGCCACTGTCATTTTCCATGCATATGGATATAATATAGCTTCCTGATTTCCACACTGTTGCAAGTCTCCTGATCCATTCAACAGAAACCTCCCCCCCCACCCCATTTCCCTTTCCTTCTAAATTGCAAATACGAGTCCATGGAACATTTGCTAAAACATTTTATGGGGAGTCTGGCCCTGTGGCTCAGTGGTGGAGCACATGCTTTCCATGGAAAAGGCCCTTTATTCCACCCCAGCACTACCCCCAAAACAAAGCAAGACACAAAAAAAACTCGATTGATTCCCATTACACTTAGAATAAAAGCCTAAATCCTTAAGAACTCTTCTACTGTCTCACCAGCTTTAATTCAGCTACTTTCCTGGCTTCAGTTGGCTTTCTCTCAATTATGGCATTTCCTCTTTTCCTTTTTTTTTTTCTTGGTTTGTTTTTTTTTGAAACAGGGATGGCCTATGCAGTTGAGGCTGGCCTTCAGCTCACTGTGTAGCCCAGGCTGGCCTCAAACTCACAGCAAACTTCCTGCCTCAGCCTCCCCAGTGCTAGGATTACAAGTGTGCACTACCACCCTTGCTCAATTCTAGGATTTCTAATGTTTGCTCACACCAAGGAACTAGACAGAGAAGCGAGTGATGGCCTGAGCAGAACTGAGTAATCTTAATTTGACATTTTTAAAAATGGAGATTGTACTGTGTTGCCCAAGCTGGTTCCCAATTTTTAGGCTCAAGATATCCTCCTGCTTCAGCCTCCTAACTAATGAGTCTCCTGGCATGTAACAAGCCTGGTTATTTTGATGCCTTTTTGAAGGACACAATACTGTAATTTTCCTCTTGAACTCTTATTCCAATCTTGACTCCAGGAAGTATTATTACTGAAACATGGAGAATCCCAATAACAGGTTAAAACAGAATAATTACATTACTTTTATATGAAAGACACACTGGGTTAGATGGAAATCTATATGAAAAAAGAAAAAGATCTTGTGCAATTTCCATGGGGAGAATGAAGATGAGCTCTCCTTCAAGGCTGGAGATATAATATCAGAGCTGGAATCTCTAGATGATGACTGAGTGAGTGGAGAACTAATGGGAAAATCTGGGCTATTTCCCAAAAACTAAATTCAGTTTCTACAAGTCAGCTAAAGGTGATGCTAAAATAAAAGAAAAGAGGGTGTGGACCAGAGCCTCTACTGCAGGCAGATCCCATCCAAGGCCCCGCCCAGACACCAGTGGCTTGGCCACACAAGCCCAAGCCAAAGAGTGGCCCCAAAAAGAGCTACACATGTGCATAAGCATCAGCCGGAGGCCTGCCACATACCATCTGTAAATGCATGGAGACCCTAGCCAGAGGCCTGCTCAGACACCAGGTTCTGGGGTGCACAGCTCCCAGGCAAAGACCTTCCCAGACAACAGCTACATAGGGGAGTAGGCGCTAGCCAGAGGCACGCCTAGAAACCAACTGAGCACAGGCCCCAGCCAGAAGCCCATCCAGACAACAGGCCAGCTCAGGGATCCAGAAGGCAACCATTCTGAACCAAAGTATTGGTATACTGGTGAGCAGCAGAAAAACGGTTGCTTGGTGGCTTGCTGAGAATTGAAGACAACTGGGTGAGCAAAAAGTTGCCTCAACAAAGGCACAGGAGGCTGCATCTGTTGAAATGAGAAGATGCATAAATAAGTCTCAAAACCAGACTTCCAGATGACCTAAAGCAACCCCAAAGGGCAACGAGATGGAACAATCTGATATTCAACCACCTGGACTCCCTGAACTGGCAAAAAAAGAGGATCTGGAAAAAATGAAATCAGAAATAATTTCTCACATAACAGCAGAGATTCTGCCCATAGTGCAAAACATGATTAATAAATCTAGAGAGGACACAGATAAAAAAAATGAAGGAGCTGAGGAACATCATGGAGTCCCGACATAGGAAACAAACAGAATCCATAAAAGAGATGCAAACAGATTTCCAGGACATTAAAAACTCCATTGAAAGATTACCCAGCAGAATGAGCCAATGTGATGGCAGAATTTCAAATATAGAAGATAGGATTGCAAATAGTGACCAGGAAAAGAAAAATTTCTCAAAAATAGTAAGGGACCATGAGAGATCAATCCAGCAGCTGCTAGACAATGCAAAGAAGAACAACATAAGATTGATCGGAGTCAATGAAGAAACAGGAGAGAGTGAAGAAGACAAAAAAATCTGTCCACATGCCACTCCTGTTCAATATAGTTTTGGAAACACTAGCCACAGCAATTAAACAAGAGAAAGAAATAAAAGGAATAAAGATAGGAAAGGAAGAAGTTAAACTGTCATTAGTTAATGATATGATACTTTACACAGAAGACCCAAAAAAGCTCTGCCAAAAGACTTATAGACTTAATTGACAGATTCAGTAAAGTAGCTGGATATATATATCAACACTCAAAAATCAAAATAGCCTTCTACACAAAAAACAGACTCACTAAAAGAGAAATTAGGGAAACAATCCCTTTCACAATAGCATCCCCCAAAATGAAATATCTAGGAATCAATCTGATGAAGGAAGCAAAAGACCTCTACACTGAAAACTATAGCACTCTGAAAAAAGAGATGGAAGAGGATATAAGATAATAGAAAGACAGCCCCTGTTCCTGGGTAGGAAGAACCAATATAGTGAAAATGGCCATACTTTCAAAACTGCTATACAGATTCAATGCAATCCCGATTGAAATCACAACAGGATATTTCACAGAATTAGAGAAAACAATCCAAAAATTCATCTGGAACCAGAAGAAACCTTGAATAGCAAAAGCAATTCTAAGCAACAGTCATGGCAGGGGGTATCACAATTTGCAACTTGAAACTGTACTACAAAGCCACTGTGATAAAAACAGCATGGTACTGGCAAAGAAACAGACCTGACGATCAGTGGAATAGATTCAAAAATGAAGAAACAACTCCAGACTTACTCAGCTATCTCATCTTTGACAAAGGAGCCAACCATCCTCACTGGAGATAGTCTCTTTAATAAATGCTGTTGGAAAAACTGGATTTCAACTTGCCAAAGTTTAAAACTAGACCCCTATCTTTCACCATGCACTAAACTAAAATTGAAGTGGATTAAATATCTAAATATTAAAACAGAAACACTAAACTTGCTGGAAGACAAGTTAGGTAGAACTCTTGAAAACATTGGCATAGAAAGGACAATATAAACAAATCCTCAGTAGCACAGGAACTAGCACAAAGAATAAACTGGGATCTCATCTTCTTAAAAAGCTTGTGCACTGCAAGAGAAACCACCAACAGAGCTTAAGAAGCAACCTACAATGTGGGAAAAAAATTTTACCAGCTGTTCCTCAGGCAAAGGTCTACTATCTAGAATATATAAAGAACTAAAAAAAATCAGACCCCCCCCTCAAATATAAGCACCCAATTCAAAACTGGGCATCTGAAATGAACAGACATTTCTCAGATAATGAAGTAAAAGCAGCAAATAAACATATGAAAAAATGTTCAACATCACTGGTCATTCAACAGATGCAGATGAAAACAGCACTGAGATTCCACCTCACCCCAGAAAGAATGGCTGTTATCATGAAATCAAGCAATAACAAATGCTGGCTAAGTTGTGGGGAGAAAGGAACCCTTCTTCATTGTTTGTGGGAGTGCAGACTGGTGCAACCATGGTGGAAATCAATATGGAGATACCTCAAAGAACTAGGAATGGAAGTCCCATTTGACACAGCTAATTCCCCTGCTGGGTATCTTCCAAAAAGAATTAAAATAATCATACCGCAGTGATATATGCACACCCATGTTTATAGCATCACAGTTTGTAATAGCTAAAACTTGGAAACAGCCCAATTGCCCATCAACTGGAGACTGGATAAAG
>NW_004624799.1:8588512-8602453 GCF_000247695.1 Heterocephalus glaber | reverse complement strand
AAAAAAAAAAAATGATAAGAGCCCAAGACCCCAACAACCTTCTAATCCCAGATCTACTAGCAATGAATTGTGTAGGCTTGGACAAATCATCTGATACTTCAGAGTCGCTACTGTATTTCCATATCTATAACCCATGTGACTTAAACCATGATTTTGAATATCTTTTCTAGCTTAAACATTGTGCAATTTTAAAAAAATTTTTCAAACTCCTCTACTTTTCCAGTGTGTAAAATTTTACAAATTCCCTTTTTGCCACTGTTGATCTTTTTCCTTTGAATTTTAACTTCCCTTTCAGCAAATAGACCGTTATTCCCCTCACAGGGACCCTCATTCCAATCAAAAGTGACAACAAGCTGGGTGTGGTTTTGCAGGCCTGTAATCCCAGCACTCTGGGAGGTTGAGGCAGGAGGATTACAAATTGGACTTCAAGGGCTGGGAATTTAGTTCAGTGGTTCTGTGGCCTGCCTCACAAGCTCAAGGTCCCGAGTTTGATCCCTGGTACCAAAAAAATAAACAAACAAACAAAACCAAATTGGACCTCAGCCTGAGCAATTTAGCAAAACCAGATCTCAAAATAAAAAAATAAAAGGCTAGGAAGACAGGTCAGTGAGAAGGCTCTGGGTTTGTGACACAAACAGCAATAAAACAACAACCAAGACTAATAATATGGATTTTGGATATTATTTCCATCATGTATTGAAGAAATCTGCACCCACATTCACTTTTTATGTTTTTTGATTTTTTTTTCTGCATTTTTTGAGACAGGGTCTTGCTATGGAGTTCATGCCGGCCTTGACCTCACTAAAAGTAGTCCAGGCTGGCCTCAAACTCGTGGCAATCCTCCTGTCTCAGCCTCCTGAGTGCTGAGACTACAGGCAAGAGCCACCATGCCTGGCTATTCAGTTTCTAGATAACTCATTACACAAAAAAGAAAAATATAGTGACAATTCTTTCATTGAACATGCTCATTACGGCGTACCCAAATCTCTTTACAAAGGTAGCTTTAGACTGAGCGTGGTGGTGCATGCCTGTGATCCCAGCACTTGGGAGGCTGAGGCAGGAGGACCACCATGAGTTCAAGGCCATCCTGGGCGAGGTAGTGAGCTGAAGGCCAGCCTGAACTGCATAATGAGACCCTGTCTCAAAAAACCCAAAAAACAAAGGTAACTTTACCCAAAGCTCTTGCAGAGACTGTCAGTATTTTTTTTTTTTTTTTTTTTTTTTTTAGACAAAGTCTCCCTGTACATTCTAAGCTGGGCTTGAACTCACTATAGTTCAGGCTGGCCTGGAAATCACAGCAATCCTCCTGCCTCTGCCTCCTAAGTGCTGGGATTACAGGAGTGCACCATCACATTTAGGTTTTTTTTTTTTTCCAGTACTAGGTATTGAACCCAGGGCCTTCCCATAATGTATATTCCCAAGCCCTTTTTAATTTTTTTTTTTTGAAATGGAATCTTGCTAAGTCACTAAATTGTCCAGGCTGCCCTCAAACTTGCAATTATCCTTCGTCAGGCTCCCAGAATACTGGGATTACAGGTGTGTGCCACCATGTCATACTTACAGTGTATTTTTGACACAGTTTGCCAAGGGCTTAGCGATGAACTGAAAATAGTAAGGTACAAGTGGAGGTTGGCATCATTTACCAAGCTGGGAAAAATGGTAGAGTAACAGATGTCATGGCTAGGAATCAACTTAGGAAGTAGAACCTTTATTGAATAAAGGGTTTCCTATGGGAATAATTTGTGTGAGATGGAGAAGGTAAGGATGTAATGGTACAAAGGGTGAGTTGGAGAAGTGATGATGAGTCACTAATCATCCTTCCTCCAGGCTGGATGAGCAAGGAAAGTGTGCAGGACAGTCTGGGGAGCCAGGCCTGTCTGGTCTGGTTGCCAGAATGGGACAATGAAAAAGAACTGATGATAGCTGGGTGTGGTGGCACATGTCTGCAATCCCAGCACTCAGCAGGCTGAGGCAAGAGGATCCGTTCCTGTTCAAGGCCAGCCTGGACTACATCGTGAGTTCCAAGCCAGCCTGAACTGCATAGCAAGACCCTGTCAAAAAACAAAACAAAACACCATTCTATATATGGAAAGCTGTTCTGTGGCTGTGGCAGGCCTGAGGTCACTTATCTAGCAAGAATGACAGTTGAGAGACAGAGCTGCATGTAGACCAGAGAAGAGTAAGATCAAGATAAAACTCTGCATCTGTTCTTTACTACATTTAATCAAGTTCACACATTGCGGGTGGGGGATTGTTTTGTTCTGTTTTTGAGACAAGGTCTCATTGTGTTGCCAGCCTTTCTCAAATCCCTGGGCTCAGGCGATCCTCCCACTTGAGCCTCTTGAGTAGCTGGGATTATAGTCGTGCACTGCTGCATCCAGTGCACATGTTACATTTTTTTTATGTTTCCTCAGTTTATTTTTGTCCTGAACTGTACTGTCCAAAACCATAGCCACTAGCAAAGTGTGGTTATTTAAATTAATTTAAATTGAATGAAATAAAAAATTTCACTTCTCCAGTAACACCAGTCACATGTCAAGTGCTCAGTAGCTATATGTGGCTAGTGAATGTGATTCTGGGCAGTATCAGTATTTCCAATCTTTGCAGAAAGTACTTTTCTACTGGGCATGTATCTTAAAAGTAATACTCCCCCCAAAAAAGAAAAAAAAAAAAGTAATACTCCCTTTTGTGGGTAGATTATGGTCTTTGACCTAACACAAAAAAGCCCAAAATATTCCCATTTGAAATGTATTTATAGAAATTAATTATAGTATTGCATGCCTATCAACTGCCAATAAAATGCAACATCATTGATTAGTTCTTTTCTCCTTATATTTGCATAGTGTGTGTGTGTTGTTGTTGTTTTTTTTTGGTACTGGGGATCGAACTTGGGACCTCGCGCTTGCGAGGCAGGCACCAGAACCACTGAGCTAAATCCCCGGCCCTTATATTTGCATAGTGATTGATGAAGACATGAAAGACTTCCAAGTAAAGTATGAGGAGCCTGACATGGTGATGCATGCCTGTAATCCTAGCACTTTAAGAGGCTGAGGCAGGAAGATTTTCAGTTCAAGACCAGCATGGGCAATTTAGCAACTGAAAATAAAAATAAAGATCTAGGGATGCAGCTCAGTGCAAAGGCAGTGGGTTCAATCCCCAGTATTAAAAAACCCCCCAAAAAACAAAGAAACAAAACTATGAGGAACTAAAAATCCCAGATAACTGGATCACAGAATCCTCCAAAAAGAGAAAGATAATCATATAGTTTATCAGACTGCACACTTACTTATTTGCAGTCATGTTATTTAAAAATATTTTACTATTTTTATTATAAAAGATAATATGTGCTCCTAATGAAAATTTGCAGGATGTGGTGACACATACTGTAATCCCAGCACTTGGGAGGCTGAGGCAGGAGGACTGCCACTAGTTCAAGGCCAGCCTGGGCTACATAGTGAGTTCAATACCAGCCTAAAAACACACAGTGAGACCCTGTCTAAAAAACAAACACAACCATTATAGAAGTAAAAATATGATATAATTTCATTGTTAGAGAAGATCACTGTATAAAAACATAAATGATATACATTTCTTCATTTTCTGGATTCTACTATTATGTTAATATATTTAAAAATAATGTTTTTATACCATATGTATCACCTAAGTAAGATAACTTTTTACCTAATATGTATACACTGGACACATTTTCATTTAAATATACTTTATTCTTAAAGAGAATTTAATTGTACAGATGCTTCATAATTTATATAATCTATCACTGAAAAGTATTTGGATTGATTTTTTTCTTTTTATTGTTTTTTGTTTTATTTTGTTGTCAGCATTTTATTATGCACCACCCTTTTACTTTTTTAAGCTGGTACATTTTAGATATACATAATGGTAACATTTATCATAGGGAATTTGTACCTGTACATGATATATCTTGCTTCTTTTTTTTCCCCATTCCTCTCCCCTCCCTTCAATCCCTCTTTCCCTCCTTATTTACAAAAGCTTTGTTTCTGTTTTTTTCCTTCCATTCTTTTTTCTTTCTTGTCCTTTTCTTCCTTTCCCCCTCCTCCTTCCCTTGTTCCCCTTCTCATTTGAACATTTTGTCTTCATTTCCCAATGTCTGTTATACATTTTGGTCCTTATTTACACTTTTGATTTCTCATACCAGAGAAACAATGGGGTATTTAAACATGTGTGCTGACTCATTTCACTTGAGTATGGTCTCAATGTGCAACCAAGAAATGTCTCAAGCTTATCCTTTTTTTTTTTTTTTAAGTTTATCCTTCTTTATGGCAGAGTGCTCCATTGTATATTTTTTTAAAAAAATGTTCTTTATCTATTCGTCACCTGATGGGCATTTAGTCTGTTTCCAAGACTTAGCTATTCCAAACTCTGCCACTATAAACATGGGTGCACATCTATTCCTGTGGTATGATGCTTTTAAATCTTTTGGGAAGATACCAAGAAGGGGAATAGATAGGTCAAATGGAACCTCTAGCTTTAGTTTTTTGAGGAATCTCCACACTGATTTCCACAGTGATTGCACCAGTCTACACTTCCATCAACAGTGGAGAAGGTTTCCTTTTTCCCCACAGCGCTGCTAGTATTTGTTATTGGTTGATTTCTTGATAACAGCCATTCTTTCTAGAGTAAGGTGGAATCTCAGCTTTGTTATAATTTGCATCTCTCAAATGATCAGTGATGCTGAACATTTTTTCATACTTTTTTTCTGTTTCTGCTTCTTCATCTGAGAAGTGTCTATTCATTTTAGATGCCCATTTATGGATCGGGTCTTTAAATTTTGGGGGGAGGTTGATTTTTTTTTTTTTTTTAGTTCTTTATATATTCTAGATATTCATTCTTTTTTTTTTTTTTTTTTTTTGGTACCAGGGATCCAACTCGGGTCCTTGCGCTTGCGCAGCAGGCAGCAAAACCACTGAGCTAAATCCCCGGCCCCAAGATATTTATTCTTTGTTTGAGGAGCAACTGGCTAAAATTTTTTCCCACTATGTGTTGTCTCTTCACTCTGTTGGTGGTTTCTTTTGCCATACAAAAGCTTTTTAATAAGATTAAATTCCAGTTGTTGATTCTTTGGGATATTTCCTGTGAAATCAGGGTTTTTTTTCATAAAGTCTTTGCCTACACCAATCTCTTTGCCTACACAAATGTTTTCAAGAGTTCTACATATTCTATCTTCCAGCAGATTTAGCATTTCTGTTTTAATATTTAGATATTTAATCCATTTTTATTTTAGTTTAATGAATGGTAAGAGATAGGACTCTAGTTTGAATTTTGGCATGTAGAAAGCCAGTTTTCCAGCACCATTATTAAAGAGGCTATCTTTCTTCCAGTGAAGGTGTTTAGTTCCTTTATCAAAGATAAGGTAGCTGAGTGTGTTTGGAATTATTTCTGCATCTTTTAATCTACTCCACTGATGCTCAGTTCTATTTTTTTTTCTTTTTTTTGCCAGTACCATGCTGTTTTTATCACAGTAGCTTTGTAGTATAATTTCAAGTCAGGAATTGAAATGCCCCCTGCCTTGCCTTTGCTGTCTAGAATTGCTTTTGCTGTTCTAGGTCCCTTCTGGTTCCAAATGAGTTTTAGGATTGCTTTCTCTAATTCTTTGAGATTTGCTATTGGTACTTTGATTGGGATTGCACTAAATCTATAGAACTATAACAATTTTGAGAGTATGGCCATTTTCACTATATTGGTTCTTCCTACCCAAGAACAAGGATTGTCTTTCCATTTTCTGATATCATATCCTCTGCAATCTCCTTTTTTAGAGTACTATAGTTTTCAATGTAAAGGTCTTTGAATTCTTTCATTAGATTGATTCCTAGGTATTTCTCTTTTTTGGATGCTCTTTTTTTTGTGAAAAGTGTTGTTTTCCTAATTTCTCTCTTAGCGAGTTTATTTTTGTATAGAAATGGTATTTATTTTTTATATTGATTTTTGAATGTTGACTTTGTATCAAACTACACTACTCAATTTGGTTATTAAATCTAGAAGTCTTTTGGTGGAGTTTTTGGAGTCTTCTATGTAGAGTATCATGACATGCAAAAATAAGGATAATTTTACTTCTTCCTTTCCTACCCTATTCCTTTTATTTCTTTCTAATGTCTAATTGCTCTGGCTAATGTGTCCAGAGCTATATTGAATAAGAGTGGTGATAGTGGATATCCTTGTCTTGTTCTTGATTTTAGAGTGAAAGCGTTCAGTTTTTGTCCGTTTAGTATGATGTTGGCTGTTGGTTTGTCATAGATGGCTGTGAGTTTTGGTTTGAAGTCCATTTTGTGTGAATATAAGATAGCTACACCTGCTTTTTTTTTTTTTAGGCTCCTGGAGGATTGTTTTCCATGCTTTGATTTTTAGCCTATGAGTTTCTTTTTGGGTTAAATGTGTTTTTTGTATATAGCATATCATTGGATTTTGTTTCTTGATCTAGTCTGCCAGTCTGTTTTTGTTGTTGTTGTTGAGTCAGGCTCTCAATATGTAGTTCAGGCTGGCCTTGGACTCATTATGTAGCCCAGCTGACCTCAAACTCACAACAATCCTCCTGCCTTAGCCTTCCAAGTGCTAGGATTACAGGTGTGCACCACCACACCTGGCAGGGTACAGGTTCTTAAAGTATGTATTGATGATATTCTGTATTTCTTCAGGATCTGTTGTAATGTCATCCTTTTCTTTCTTAATTGCATGGATTTGAGTCTTTTCTTTCCTTTTTTGATAAGGTTGGATAAAGGTTTGTCAATTTTATTTAATCTTTCAAAGAAACCACTCTTGGATTTATTGATGCTTTGAATTGTTTTCTCAGTCTCAATTACATTAATTTCTCCTTAGATTTCTATAATTTCCTCCCTCACATGAGCTTTGGGCTTGACTTACTCTTATTTTTCTAGAAGTTTGAGGTTCAACATTAGCTTGTTTATTTGAGCTAGTTCTGTTTTTCTGATATGGCAATACATCACTATAAATTTCCCTTGTAGAACTGCTTTAATTTTGTCCCATAAGTTCCAGTATGTTATATCAGCATTATCATTTAATGGTAGAAACTACCTACTTTTTTTTTGTTATTGTTGGTACCGGGGATCAAACTTGGGTCCTTGCACTTGCACAGCAGGCGGCAAAACCACTGAGCTAAATCCCTGGCCCCACCTACTTTCTTCTTTAATTTCATCTGTGACCCATTTGTTGTTCAGGTGAGTGTTAATTTCCATGTATTTATGATGTTCTTGTGTTTTTTAAAAAATGAATTATATTTTATTTTATCCCATTCCCCTCCTCAAGTCCCCTCCCCTCATTCTTGTGGTTTCTTTTGCAAATTGATTTCCAATTTTATTGCACTGCATTATGGTCTGATAATATTCATGGGATAATTTGAACTCCTTTGCATTTACTTAACCATGTTCTATGAGCTCATATGTGATCTTTTTTGAGGAATGTCTTGGGTGCAGCTGAGAAGTGTGTGTGTTCTAATGTCATAGGGTGGAGCACTCTGTAGACATCTATTAAGCCCATTTGTTCAAAACTTTGGTTCAGTTCTGATACTTCTTTGTTGATTTTAGGCTTGGCTGATCTGTTTATGTGTGACAGTGGGGTATTGAGGTCCTCCATTACAACTGTATTAGTGATTAGTTGATTTTTCATGTCCATTAATATTTGTTTTATATATTTGGGTGTACTGATATTTAGTGCATATATATTTATATTATCTCTGCTTCTTGGATTGTTTGCTTTACAGGGATGTAGTGACAGGCAAGAGTGGTGGTGCATGCCTGTAATCCCAACACTCAGGAGGCTGAGGCAGGAGGATTGCTGTGAGCTCAAAGCCAGCCTGGGTTACAAAGTGAGTTCCAGTCTGAACTACATAGTGATACTCTATCTCAAAACAAATGAACAAAACAAAACAAAAAGGATGTAGTGACTTTCTTTGTCTCAATCAGTCTTGGCTTGAAATCCATTTTCTCTGCCAATAAAATAGTCACTGATGCTTTTTTTTTTTTTTGGTTTCTGTCACATGGAGTATTGTTTTCCACCCTTTGACTTTCAGTCTGTGAATTTCTTTTTGAGTTAAATGTGTTTCCTATATGCAGCATATTGTTGGACCTTGTTTCTTGTTCCATTCTGTCAGTCTCTTTCTTTTGATTGGTGAATTGAGACCATTGACGGTTATAACTGATATGTATTGCCTTATTGTCATATTATTTTCCTGTTCTTGGTTCCTTTTCTTTCCCTTCTGTTTAATTGCTTGCCTTGCCTGGTGTATTCATTCATTGGGATTCTTGGAATTGTTGTCTTCATTGTCTTTTTCTAGAATATTCTTCAGAACATTTTGAAGTGCTGATTTGGTGGTCATGAATTTCTGCATGTGTTCTTTGTCATGGAAGTATCTTATTTCTCCATATTTCTCTTAATTTTGAAAGATAGGCTCCAGTCACTAAGCCACTCCTGAGGACTCAGATGCATCCCCCTTGAGTCCTCTTCTTCTTGGTGATCTGACCCCACTGTCCACCTTCTCCTGCAGCCACCTTCTGCCAGCCATTTCCACTGAGGAGGAGGAATAATATTGTATATCCACAATCCAGAACCTTCATTCTTTCAGCCCCTTCACTGATGCAAGTAAGGATGATGACCTGCTTCTTGCTGGCAATGAGGATTATATCCACATAAAAATCCAACAAAGAAACAGCAGGAAGGGCTTTACCATTGTCCATGGAATCACTGGTGATTATGATAAAAAGAAACTGGTGAAGACTTTTAAGAAGAAATTTGCATGCAATGGTACTGTAATTGAGTATCCAGAATATGGAGCAGTAATCCAGCTCCAGGATGACCATTGCAAGAACATATGCCAGTTACTGGTAGAGACTGGACTGGTTAAGGACCATCAGTTGAAGGTTCATGGGTTTTAAGTGCTTGTGTCTCATTGAAGATTAAGTGAAGATGTCCTTGCAATGAGTAGAATGTCCCTTCTTTCTCTTGTCACAAGTTTAAAAACCTCACAGCTTGCATAATGTAAACATTTGTGATCTGCTTTCACTTGAACTAGTGTAACCTCTTCATGCAATAAATCTCTTCATGCAAATAAATAAATGAAAAGAGCCATAAAAAAACTTTTTTTGAAAGATAGTTTTGCAAGGTATATCAATCTGGGATGGAGCTTGTTTTCTTTTTGAGTTTGAAATACTTCACTCCAAGCTCTCCTTGACTTAAGGGTATATGTTGAGAAGGCTGCTGTGATTCTGATGGTCTTTCTTTTGTTTGTGATTTGTTTCTTTTCTCTGAAAACTTTTAATATTCTGTTCTTGTGTTGAATATCTGGAATCTTGACTATTATATGCTTTGGTGTAGATTTTTTAAATCTGGCTAATTGGAGTTCTATATAACTCACTTATCTGTATCTCAAATTCTTTTTCCCTACTTGGGAAGTTTTCTGTCATTACTTCTGTGAATAGGTTTTTCATGTCATTTGTGCTATCTCCTGCTTTTTCATTGACTCTGATCAATTTTATGTTATTCTTCTTTGCATCATCTAGCAGCTGTTGAATTGATTTTTTTCATGGTCTTGTGCTATTTTTAAGAAGCTTTCTTTTTATGATCACTAACCACAATCCTATCTTCTACACCTGATATTCTGTCCTTATATTGGCTCACCCTTCTACATATAATTTCAATGGAATTTTTAATTTCCTGGATATCTGTTTGAAGGTGTTTCATGGATTCTATTTCTTTCCTATGTTGGGTGTTCATGGGTTCCATCATTTTCCTGAGCTCCCTTTTTTTTTTTTTTTTTTTTTTAAATCTGTATCTGCTCTGCAGTCACTAACCATGTCTTTCATTATGGTCACTATCTCTGTAGTTATCTGAGGAATTTATTTCTGATTTTTTTTTCTAGTGCTTCATTCTTCTTTGTTACCCCTGCTGTTACCACTTCAGAGAGTCCAGGTGGGTGGCTTTTGAATTTTTCCACCTCATTGCCCCCTGCATCTGCCTTTGGTGAGCTGGAAATCTGGGGTTGCATCTTGTTTAAGTGTTCTCTCATTTTCTGTTTTTTTTTTAAAGTTTAATTCTTGGGTTGATGCTTGTAAATTGCTTATTGCAGGTAGCTTTATTGCTAGTATTGAGAACCCTTAGGAAATAACTACTTCTCTAAAATGTGTTCCAGGTATAGCTGGATTTTGAGTTTTGAGTCTGTTGCAAGATCTTACTTCTTCAATTTATTGGGGATGAGAAGTTGCTGCCAATTTGGGCTAGCCTCTGGTTCTTTGGTACTGGCCTATAGTATTGTTTATGACCCTTAGGCAATCTCAGTCTTGGCATCCCAGGAAGAATGACTGATTAAAACAATTATATAATCTTGGCTAAACTAGTATAATCAGCAATAACAATGGCATCAAACACAACCTAGTAAATGAAAAACTGTGGTAACTATTAATTTGGCACTTTTAACCATATGAACTATATTTGTGGTTAATATAACAAAATCTAAAATGAACCAGAAAATTGTATACAGTAAATATGCCCTCAATATAGCAATGTTATCCTCAGGGGAAAAAATTTAAAAGGGTTTAGAAAGAAAAAATAGAGAAATAGAAGAAGAGGAAGGGATTAGAAGCAAGGGTGGAGGACAATGGAAGATTATACAAACTTTGGGAAACTAGTGAAGAAGACAGAAGGGAAAGAGAGAAGGAAGAAATAAAAACAAGAACAAAACAACAACAACAACAACAAAACAACAACAACAAAAGAAACTAGAGACAATGTTCACACTCATATAAAAATAAGAATAATCAAGAAAAAAGAGAAGAAAAAAATACAAAACAAAAACAAAACTAGGAAAGGAGAAAGAAGAAAAACAAAGTTCATTTCAGGGCATGTCTCTGTGTCACTGGTAGACAGAGTGGGCAGAGCCCAGATCTATGTTGATTAATCCCAGAAAGCCAGCTGTAGATTTATGGCAGGGTAGTGGATAATACCAGCAAGCCTGCATCTTTAGTTCCACTGAAGTTCAGGATGGTTTCTGGCTGTGACGCTGGAACCTGATTTGTTCAGCTTGCAACACTCTTTTGCCTCTTGCCACCTTCAACTCAGCTCCTTGTCCTCCTGCTGACTTGAACTCAGTTCTGCCTCATCCTGACATGGGGAGCCACTAGATGAAGCCAGCCCACAGCTGCTCTGAGTTCTAAGCTCAGTTGGCCCCTCTCTAAGATGGCTACCAGCCAATTATCCTCTCCTGGCTGGCATCTGAACCTGAATAACTCATCAGCCACGGCTGTGTCTGCTGTGTCCACTGCTCCATTCCACTGGTGCATTTTCCCATGGAAACCTCTGGGGTTGCCAGTAGTCTCTGTGCATCTGCAGGTTTGAGCTGCCCCTCCAACACAGTGAGTCAAGCCTCAGAGAAAGTGTTGCTTGCCACCTCCTTCTTCTGCATTGAGGTCTCTTTCTTATCCCTTGTGGGCTTCAATTCCTACTTCAGATCGTTGCTGGGTTCTGAGGATTCATTTCTCTCCTTCTCTTCCTCACATTGCTATATTCTGGCGTGTGGACACCAAATCTTGGAGAGGCTGTTTCTCTGCTGTTCACCACTCTGCCATCTTCCCAGAAGTCTCATTTGTTTTGTTTTTTGAGACAAAATCTTGCTATATAGTTCAGGCTGGCCTTGAACTCACTATGTAGCCCAGTTGGCATGAAAAATCTTCCTACTTCAGCCTCCCTAGTTCGATTGTTTTTAAATTCTCTTTACCCTCACAACTTATTTCATAATGATAAACCTTCAATATTTCTCTTAAATAAATACAGTTTTTTGGTACTAGGGATTTAAATTAGGGCCTTTGCATTGACTTTCTTTTTTCTTTTTGGTACTGGGGATCGAACTTGGGATCTTGTGCTTTCGAGGCAAGCGGTGGAACCACTGAGCTAAATCCCTGGCCCATGCATTGACTTTCATCCTAGCCCTATTTATTTATTTATTTATTTATTTATTTATTTATTTGTTTATTGGTGCTGGAGATTGAATTCAGGTCCTTGTATTTGCACAGCAGACAGCGAAACCACTGAGCTAAATCCCAGGGCCCCCTAGCCCTTTTTATATTTCGAGACAGAATGTCCCTAAGTTGCCCAGGATGGCCTCAAACTGAAAATCCTCTTGCCTCAGCCTCCCAAGTGACTGGCATTATAGGCATGTATGATCATGGTATGCCCAAATAAACACATTTTAATGGACTTTTTTTCATTATTTGGGCAATCATCTAAATTTATTGTTAAATTAGCAATTTTATATGGGAAAATTTACATGTAATTAAATGAATAATAACACTTTCACAATATGAATTCAATTATGTATACATTTACTTTGCATAAATGTTGATAAGGAAAAATGACTACAAATATGAACCTTAAAGTCTAAAAATATTCAAAATCCCTTATGAAATTTGAAGAGGTAGTAATAGGAACAATAACTACAGGGATGGGAAGGAACAAAACTGCTGTAAAAGATTTCAATGTTGTCTCACATGGTGGCACACTCCTGTAATCCCAGCACTTGGGAGGCTGAGAGAGGAGGAGTGTCATGAGTTCAAGGCCAATCTTGGCTACATAGTGAGTTCAAGGCCAACCTGAACTATATAGTGAGACTCTGTCTTTAAAATAAATAAATAAATAAAAAGATTTTAATGTAGCATTTTGCTGGGGGAGGCAGAGAGGTAAACAAGAATAGAAATAATGAATGATTTAATTCATATGTTTAAAGTAGTATATGCGTTGAACTTGATATCTTACAGAGAATAAAACTTTTCAAGCATTTATAGAACACTGAAAACCATCATGTTCTAGGCCACAAAAAACCTTCACTAAATTTTGAAAAGCAAAACCAAATACCCAAATTTTCTAAATTCAGTTTAACATTACTATAAATTAACTAGAAAAGGTTAGTTAAAGCCAGGTGTGATATCACACACCTGCAAGCAATCTCAGCACTTGGGAGATTGAGGGAAGAGGATCACTACGAGTTTGAGGACAGCTTGGGCTATGTAGTGAGTTCAAGGTTAGTCTGAACTACATAGTAAGACACTGTCTCAAAAAATGAAACAAACAAACAAAAACAATTAGTTAAAAACTATGGCCCAGTTAAAACATTTAATCTGACATTTATTTATTTATTTATTTTCTCTTGTACTGGGGATTAAACTCAGGCCTTTATATTGAGCTATATTGCCAGTCCATTTAATTTTTTATTTTGAGATAGGATCATATTATTTTGCCCAAATTGAGCTCAAAGTTGTAATCCTCCTGCCTTTCAGCCTCCTGAGTAACTGGGGTTATAGGTGTGTAGAAGTAAGCCCAGCTTTCAATTTGAATTTTAATAATTAAAATAAAATTATTCTTTTTTAGTGGTGTGTGTTTTGAGACAGGGTCTTGGTGTTGTTCAGGCTGGCCTTGAACTCACTATGTAGCCTAGGCTGGCCTTGAACTCGCAGTGATCTTCCTGTCTCAGCCTCCCAAGTGTTGGTATTACAGGCATGTGCTACCATGCCAGGCTCAATTCTCCTAAGTATACTTGAATCCCCCAAAATATATCAAAGATCAAAATAGAATTGCAGCAGGGAGTGTTGGTACACACTTGTAATTTCAGCACTGAAGAGGCTGAGGCACAAATTTCAACGTGAGTTTGAGGCCAGCTTGGTCTATGTAGTGCGTTCAAGGCCAGCCTGAAATGCATAATTAGAACTTGTCTCAAACAAAACAAAATAAAACTAAACAAAACAAGAAAAATATAATTTCAATTAAAAGATATTTGGGACAAATACCAGAGAAGTATTAAAATCAATACTCAGTCAAAACCAAGGGCAAGATGAGAATCACAATCACAGGATGAACTTGTATAAGACAAAAATAAACTTGATACTTTAGTTTTATTTATTTTAATTA
>NW_004624799.1:8574610-8584911 GCF_000247695.1 Heterocephalus glaber | reverse complement strand
TGTGGCGATCCGCCTGCCTCAGCCTCTCTAGTGCTAGGATTACAGGCTTGGACCACCATTCCTGGCAGAATGGACTTTTTTATATGCAAATTTCATGGCCTGAGGAGCCCAAGAGCATGTGCTCTAAAGCCTTGTTACTACTGAAAATGTGATCCATGGGCCAATAGCATAAGCATCACTAGGGCTTGCAAAAATGCAGAACCTCAGACTTTATCCCAGACCAACCAAATAAGAATTTGTAATTCAACAAGATCCCAAGTTGATTAGCATGGCTTTGAAGTCCAGATAAACTAGTATAAAGTAAGGGGCCTTTAGCAGGGGCCTCTCTTCTTTGGTCTGAGGTCAGTACTGCACCCTCAAGGTGTAAAGTGGAACAGGAGGAATACAGACTGGACTTCATATCTCTCTCTTCTCTTGAGCATCCTTGAGCAAAATCCAACTTTAAGGTGTGGACAGAGCAAGTCCCCAAAGTGCTTTAAATAAGAAAATGACAGCAGTACTTACAATTCAGTTCATTTTGCTATAGTATAGATTGGTGAAGAGCACCCTGAGGTGGCTCATACTTTGCAGGCCTGGTACAAAATGAATACGTAGAGCTTCTTGTTCAAAACATAGGAAAAACATAGCATTAAATCTACTAAAACATAAAGCTTTCATCATTCTTTTGTGGTCTCTTTCTAGACTTTCCATGGTGTTCTCTATTTGTTATTTAATGTCATTCTGAGTAAAGGAAAATTGATTGTTATAATTATTAGTGTGAACTGTACCTTTCATCTTTATATTGTGCGATGGTAGTTTTAAATGGAAATGTAAGAACATTTAACATATATGAAGAATCACTAAAACAACACAATTTATATTTTGTAGCTGGTACATATATTTTATCCTCTTACAACAATGGAAACTGCAGAAAACCAACTCAACTGTTTTGTTTCACTTCTTGATAGGTGTATGTTCTATCAATATGCTCTAGGCTGGGGATTTAGCTCAGTGATTCCACGACTGCCTCAAAAGCACAAGGTCCTGAGTTCAATCCCCAGTACCAAAAAAACCCCACAACATGCTCTATCTTTAGTTTAATTATGAATAAGGAAGGACTGAATGGAATTTAAAGGTTGCTTCGTCTAGTTAGCTAATACAGGAATGTAACATGAACAAAAAGGCTATCATAGTAGCCTGAGGCCATAGATGTTTCTTAGAATGCCATTTTCCTCTTTCTGCCTTCAAAGCAAGTTCTATTTCCTCAATGGAAAGCCTGGCCTTTCTATGTTTAATTAGATTGAGCATAGTTATTTTGTGCTCATGTTGTGCCTCACTGAATGCCCCTACATAGTGGGTCCATTGGAATTCTGTGTTCATGAATCACTGTGGCTAACTTATGTAAATGAGAACAGAAAATGGCAGACACACATTGTATCTATTTTGTACACACACATATTCTATTGTCTCATTGGACTTCACTTGCACAATACAAGTATAATGATAAAATTATTGGCTGGAGATGTAGCTCAGTGGTGCCACGCCTGCCTGGCAAGCACAAGGTTCTGAGTTCAATCCCTGGGAAAAAAATTAAGAATTTCAAGATGGCAACAACAGAATTTAAAACTAGGCCAGAGGTCTTTTTCAGTGTAGGACCTAGGGTGAATGTGCAGGTCATCTGTCCAGGAATCGACCCCTGAGAACAATACAGGAAGCAAAAGGTCAGTGTGATAATTGAGACAGAAAAGGATGGTGGCTGAGACTAAAGAAAGTAGCCTTGAGAGTGATGAAAGGTGAATGGTTTCGAGAAAGATACAGACTGACAGATTGTATATAGACAGACTGTATGTAGACAGATTGTATATAGACTGATAGCTGACAGATGTATATATTTCTCGGTCCAAAGTGGGTAAAGGAAAGAGGAGTTAAGAATGAGCCCAAGACATGACTTTGGCAATCAGAGGAATGGAAATGTCATCTGATATTGGGAATACTGAAGAAATAACTGGAATGGAGAGAGGAATAAAAAATATTGTCCTTACCAAGATGGATCATGTAAAGGTACAAATTCCCAATGAGAAATGTAATTGTGTTGTACACCTAAAATGTATCAATAAAAGAATTAAAATTAAAAAAAGAATTTAAGCAAACATAAATAACTAAATAAATAAATGTAATAACTATTAAAAAATTGTCCTTCAGATATATATAAGAAACACCTTAGTAATGTTCACAGTAGTAGGATATACAAATCTAAATCTCTGGAAAGATATAAAGCAAGGCCTCATCTAAAAACAGAAAAAAAGTCTAAGAAGGAACAGTAACAAAACACTGACAAAATATAGAAAAGGATGTTTTATACACACAAAAGGAAAAGGAGATTTGAAGAAGGAAGAAGTGGCTGACATAGCCCAGTGCAGCTGACAGGTCAAGCAAGAAGGATACGCAAGGTTCTGTTGGATTTGAGAACAGGAGATCATCTGTTGATCTTAGCAAGAGTGAATTCACTAGAGTGGTAGAGGCAAACATGAGAATGCAGTGGGCTACAACAGGTGAGCACACAAAGACAAGTGTTAGATGATGCTTTCAAGAAATGCATCTGTAAAAGAAGAATGAGGGATAACCTGTGTACTAGAAGGGAACCCAAAGATAAGGGATTTGCTTTTGTTTTTAAGACAGGGTCTTGCTATATGTAGCCCAGGCTGACCTTGAACTTGCAGTGATTCACCTGCCTCAGGACCCCAAGTGCTGAGATTACAGGCATGCATCACTATGCCCAGCTTTTTGTTTACTGTTTTCTGTCTAGAGTAGGGCATTAGTTTCCTAGAGCTCCCATAACAAAGAACAGAAACTGAATGGCTTAAAACAACAGCAATTTATTATCTCATAGATCTGGAGGCTAGAAGTTTGATAGCAGGGTTGGTAGAGCCATACTTTCTCTGAAACCTTCCTTGCCTCTTACTAGCTTCTGGTGATATTTGGGAATGTTGGCATTTCTTCATGGCAGTTGTGTAACTCTAGTCTTTTACTTCACTGTCATATGATATTCTCTTTGTGTTTGCCTTTGCATGATCATCTGTTGATAAGGACAGAAGTCCTACTGGATCAGGGACTCACACTGCTCCAGTGTGGCCTTATTTGAACTAATCACATTTACAACAATCCTGTTCCAAGTGAGGACACAGCCTGTGGTACTGAGTGTTAAGATAGAAATACATCTTTCTGGAAGGCAACCTAAGCCAACCATAATAAACATAGTAAATCATGGGGTAATGCTTGTTGAATGAGTGAAGAATGTGATTCAAGCACTGGAGGAAGAATTTGCCTTTCACCAGAGGAGAGGCACCGTTCCAGTGCAGCGAAACAGATGAAAAACAGTGTATACGTATAAAGCCTGGTGTAAAGAAATTGTGTCATCCAAAGACTTCAAAGTTCCCCATGTGGAGGAAGGTGAGATCATTGTCTGAAGTGAAGGGAGAGTGGAGATGGACTGGGAGGAGTTAAGAGGTGTGCAGGAGAAAGGAAGTTTGAGACAGAAAAGAAAGCTGACAAGGGCTGCCTTTAGCACTGAGGGCTGACTGGGGTTGGAGATGATAGGTTTATGGTGGCATAAGTCACCTCTGCTGTGTGACTTCTGCAGCAAGGCTCTGAATGGTACTGGGGAGAGGCTGGCAAAGGCAAATGGTTAGATTGATCCACAGTTAGCATTATGCCAGGTAGGGCTGAGGACAGACAGTAGGATGAGGAAGTTGGGAAAATGGCTTGAAAGGGCCACTGATAAATCCTGGAATTAGGCTAGATAAGAAGGAAGTTAAAGGCAAATAAGACGATATAAAATGCAAAGGTTCCAATGACATTGAAAAAAATTTTTTTTTTTAGTGTTTTGGGACAGGGTCTCACTATGTAGTTCAGGGTGGCCTTGAACTCTTTGAGATCCTCCTGCCTCAGCCTCTGGAGTGCTGGGATTACAGGTGTGCAGTATCACACCACACTGAAAGTTATGATAGCATATTAAAGTTAAAAATCAGAGTAACAAAATAAGCACAGTATATCTCAAATTTTATGAAAATTTATATCTGCATATAAAAATACATAGAAAATAGGGCAGGGGATTTAGCTCAGTGGTTCCACCACCTGCCTCACAAGTGCAAGGTCCCAAGTTCAATCCCTATACCCACCCCCCCAAAAAATACATAGAAATTTATAATAGTCATTTCTAAATGGTAGAATTATGGGTTATTTTAATATCCTTATATTTACATTTTATATCTTTTTTTTTTCAGTACTAGGATTAAACCCAGGGCTTTTGCCTTAAACTACATCCCCAGCCCTTTTTACATTTTATTTTGAAGTTCTTGCTAAATCATTAAGTTGCCCAGGTTCGGCTCAAAATTGTGACCTTCACAGCTCAGTCTCCCAAAGTACTGGGATTAGAGGTATGCATCACCATGCCCAGCTGGCTAGCCTCTCTCTCTCTCTCTCTCTCTCTCTCTCTCTCTCTCTCTCTCTCTCCTCCCTCTTTCATTCTTTCATTCTTTCTGCAGTGCTGGAGATAAACCCAGTGCCTCACACATGCTAGGAAAGTGCTCTGAGTAACATCCCAGCCCTATATTTTTTGTAACTTTTTTCAATAGAAATCCTAGATTTATTTGTTTTATTTTGTCAGCAAAGATGTGCCATTTTACCACAATTCAAACATTTAACATTTTTAGCATTATTATTATTACCTTATTTTGCAAGAGCAGCATAGCTTGAACTAACACAGACTCCCTATGAGTTTCTGAACCGATATCCTGGCAAGTCTTAATGTAATTGTTTAAATCTTTAGAGGCCCTCACGGTGGCCAGAGCCTGTTACAGTCGTGGTTAGTGTTGTCATAAGTGAGTTGGAGAATAAATATGTCAGCTGCTTGAGCATGAGGAATTTGTATGTGCACAGCTTCCTGTAGTCAGGCTGTGTATAGGGTTCTCTTGGCCCTTGTAAGATATTAAGAAAAGATTGGACAGGATCCCCGTCCTCAGGCACAGTAAGGCTAGTTCTTTGCATTATACATCCTATTTGTTCAAAAGTCTCAGCAGTATACTGCAACTGTTGGGCTACATCTGCAAACTGTCCTGTTCCCAGTAACATTTTTGCAGTTATATTAGCCCTATCACCCTGTCTGTTAGATTTACTTGTTAAACTATTACAAAAACAAAACAGTTATCATCAGGAGTACTTTGAGGACATCATCCCAGTTCATGTGTTCTGTTATGGAAAACTAAGAGAAATTAAAGGATATTACCTAAGAAGCTCTCAGAAAGCAGACTGGAAAAACAGGGCAGGAGAAGCAGAAGCTAGCCAGAAGCACTTGTATCGGTGGTAGGATCTGTAACTGGATGTTTCCCAAGAGACTATCTAGAGAGGTCTGAATTAATTAATCTGGGCCCCAAATTAGTCCAAGACTCTTTGCTCCTGTGGAGAATGACAGAAGCTGATCCTTCTGAGACCTCTGTCTTTTCTTTTAGGGATAAAGGTATCTTTAGGCCCCAAAGAGGCACCTTAATTTCAACCTTTCTATTTCCTGCCCAGCTCCTGTGCATTTTCACCACAATGGGTTGTTAGTGTATAAACAATGCATATAGCAAGGCAGGAATTACCAGCCTACTCACAGGGTAGCTAGACACAGAAGGTTTTCATATAAATGATAACCTACCGATACCCCCTTGGTTAAGCTAATTCATCTTTGTTTATAAAGGTTGTTGTTTCTTCTGCTGGTGACAAAGCAGTAGAGTTTGTCTGGTTTCCTACAGAATTTTAAAGCAGCATAAATAATTTTCAGTGATCAATATCTGCATCCTCAAGCTGTCCAGCAGCTGTTGGTGTGGTATCTGCCTCCATGCTATCTTCATGATCTTATTGAACCTTCTGTCTGTACCCCAGCCATGTTAAACTGGCTGCTCAGACTGAGAAAGCATTCTCCTAATCTCTCCAATGTGGCTTGCCTTTCTGCTGTTAAATAGGATAATCCTTCAAGATTTAATGTGAGTATATCCCCCTGCCCTTTTTCATGTGCTTCCACATCATACTCTTCTCAACTTAACTATCTCAGCCTTTATCCTCAGGATCTGGATGCAAGGCCTGGCTTTCACATCTTGCAGTGAACATTGGCTCCAATGCTGATTTATCACTAGGCACAAATCTAAATCCAGTAAGAGGTTCGACATCCTCACCACTGTATTCTTCATCAGCAAGAGATTGTTTCTTCTTCAAATTTAGCATTTACCATAATATGCTCTTGTGGATAGGCCTATAGGTCTCTGGACACAGCATGTAAACGAGTGGCAGGAGATTCCAATGAGAATTTTAATTCTGAACCATCTAACCAAGACAGGCTGCTCTCAGCAATGTAAAGGGTACCAGTGCTGAGGTCTTTCCATTCAGCACAGCCTAGGTATCTGGCTGCTGCTGCTGGAGCCCTAGTCTGGCCCTGGCAGCAGAAATCTTTTGAGGAAGCTCACCACTTAACTTTTTAAATAGGTTAAAAATAGAGACTCTGGCCCAGAGATTAGCTCAGTGGCAGCATGCCTGCCTCTCTCGAAAGCCCAAGGTCCTGAGTTCGATCCCCAGTACCAAAAAAAAAAAAAAAAAATAGAGCCTTTAGAAAATTATATACACCCCAGAATCTCATGCCAAGAATTAAAAATGTGTACTTCACTTACTTTGGAGGTTTATGTTTCTCAGATAATTCTTTATTGAATGAGAACTTGACTAAAATTTTAAAAACAAAACAAAAAACCATGCCTGTAATCCCAGAACTGGGGAGGCAGAGGCAGGAAGATCACTGTGTTTGAGGCTATCCTGGCCTACATAGTGAGTTCCAAGCCAGCCTGAACTATTTATCAAGACCTTGTCTCAAAAAAAAAAGTCCGGGCATGATAGTACATGTTGAAGGATAGTCCCAGTGACCCAAGAGGCCAAGGGAAGAGGGTTGCTTGAGGCCAGGAGTTTGGGACCAGTCTGGACAACAGAATGAGATCCCCATCTCATAAATAAATAACAAAAAAATGTAAATAGAAAATTGCATAGGAGACAGTTTCTATTATTTGGACTTTTCCAAATTTGCCAAGGTTAAGCTGGGTGTGGTGGTGCACTCCTGTAATCCCAGTACTTAGGAGGCTGAGGCAGGAGGATCACCATGAGTTTGAGGCCAGTATGAGGTACAGAATGAATTGAAGGCCAGCCTGAACTACACAGTGAAATCCTGTCTCACTGCCCATAAATAAATAAATAAATAACCCTAAACTAGGGCTGGGGATTTAGCTCAGTGGTTTCGCCGCCTGCTGTGCAAGCGCAAGGACTGGAATTCGATCCTCAGTACCAAAAACAACAAAAACCAAAACCTAAATTTGCCAACTTTAATATTAATCATAAATCTATAATGAACATCAACATAGTATTTGAGCATATCATACTTCCTGAGATGTGACTATTTAGAAAGATAGACAATACTACTAGCTAAACTGGTATTAATTGATAGAAGTACTTAATGTATATTTTAAAAACTTACCTTCCCAAGATGCTACAAAAGTTGAAGTGATAAATCACATTTTTTTATTCATGACTATAATTAGCTTTCTAGAGTTTTGTTTGCTAGATTTATCCAAGAAAATTTTGGGGGGGGATGACTGATGAGACATCTTGCAAATGTGTGACATTATTACAAAGAATGGAGAGTGCCAGTATCTTAGGATGGATATATCTTTATTGGAAAAATGGTTTTAATCATATTGCCTACAAAAAGTGGACATCTCAGTAGTATGTTATAGACATGATTCCAAAACATCGGTGAGTCACTTAGACTCAGGTGGAAGAGTAAGATGATGTGTTAGCAGTACTGTAGTTGACTCCCCAACATTCATTCTATTGCCCCCAGTGATCAGTCCACATCAATCACACAGCACCTTTTCCTCTATAATGAGTGGGTTAGGAATTGATATGTAATGTAATACTGATAAATGAGAGGTAGGGGATTTCTGAAAGAGATTTTTTCATTCCCGACAAAAAATAAAAGTAAGACATATTCCCTCCCTTCCTCTAGCTAATATTGTGCTGGATATGATGTCTGGAATTGCTGTTGTTCTGTGACTGTGACAGAAATCATCCCAAGGGCAAAAATGTATAGAATGTTGCAGAGGTGAAATGGAACAAACTCGTGTTCTTAACATAAAGAAGCCACTAAATCAATTACTCACATTACCACTGAATTTCCTAAGAGCTAAGATGTTTAAGTACAAAGATGTTTTGACTTTCTTATGCTGTATTCAGGTAAAAGCATCTTAAGACAGAAATGGCATTTTGTTGTGGTTTTTATTTTGGTTTTTGGTTTTTGAGACAGGGTCTTACTATGTAGTTCAGTCTGGTCTTGAATTCACTATGTAGCCCAGGCTGGTCTCAAGTGCTGGGATTACAAGTGTGCACCACCATGCCTGGCAGAAATGGAAATTTTATTAAGAGATATGTTGGTGGGCCGGGAATTTAGCTCAGTGGTTTCGCTGCCTGCTGTGCAAGCAGTGCAAGGACCTGAGTTCGATCCCTGGTACCCCGCAAAAAAGAGATATGTTGGAATATAAAATGGAATGCTTTGGATGGGTGTGGTGGCACATGGCTGTAATTTCAGCACTTGGAAGGTTGAGGCAGGAGGATTGAGAGTTTGAGGCCTGCACATGCTAGGCAAATGTCCTACTTATATCCCTATCTACAACCCCAGCTTTCCATTTACAAATGATGCAGTGTTACAAAGAACGTGCTAGATGTTGATATATATATTTCTAGTCTCTCAATTTATAAGTTCTAATTCATCTGGTTTTTAAAATTTGTTTGTTTGTTTTTTGAGACAAGGTCTCACTATGTAGTCCAGGCTGGCCTTCAACTCTAGACTTCTCTTTTTTTATTTTACTTTTTAAATTTTATTTTATTCCATTCCCCCTGAAGCCCCCTCCCCTCCCTATGTACAAAAGCTTTGTTTCCATTTCTAGAGTTCTCTAATTGCTTACTCAATATCTCAATTTAGATATCACATGCTCCAAATCAAGGTTTATGTATTTCAATCTATTGCAGTTATGATTCTTAATAGCCATCAAATTTTCCATTTTTTTGTTTGTTTTCTGGGGCAGGGTCTCACTATGTAGTTCAGGCTGCCCTTGAACTCACTATGTACCCCAGGCTGGCCTCAAACTTGCAGCGATCCTCCTGCTTTAGCCTCTCAAGTGTTGGGATTACATATGAGTGCCACTGTGCCCAGCTAAATTTTCCATCTTTAGACACTGGGAGACTCTTCAAGCCGGCTCCTTAGTCTTTTTAACAAAACCCTAGTAGTTTGCTGTCTTGCTATCTGTGGATGCAGCAAGATGCAACAAGGTCATCTTGTACATTTCTTCCCTCAGATCTGTAATCAGTCATTTCTTCAGTAAACCTTGGTGCCTGTAAATAGCAAATGGTATTTAGAGGTCACAATCTGGGTCCTGGGAGTCAGGTTCAAATATTTGATGTGTATGACTCATACTTGGAGTTTCTGTATTTTCTTTCACAGTGGTTTCCAATTCACTCAGAATGAAACCCTTTCAGTGATCCACAGGGCCTTATATGTCTGCATGTTTTGTTTTCTCTCTTTCCTTACCATGCTTGTTTCTATCTCTATGTCACAGCCACAGAAGTGCCTTTTTCCCAGATAGGTCCATGGCTTAATCACTCATTCTCTGCAAGTCTTTGCTTAATCTTCCTTCTTGTGGAAACCTATCCTGCCAACTACATTTAAAATTGCATAGCGTGGTGGGTGTGGTGGTGCACTCCTGTAATACCAGCACTCAGGAGGCTGAGGCAGGAGGATTGCTGTGAGTTTGAGGCCTGCCTGGTCTACATAGTGAGAGAGTTTGAGGCCAGCCTGAACTGCATAGTGAGATCCTGTCTCAAAAAACAAACAAACAAACAAACAAAAAGTTGCAGTAGTGGGGCCAGTAATGTAGCTCAGTGTTAGAGCTCACACTTACACACATGAGACTCTGGGTTCTATCCCCAGGATAAAACAAAACAAAACAAACAAAAATACCTGTAATAGTAATTACCTTTTCAAACTCACTTTCCACGTTCCGTAATCTATTTTTATATCAGTTCTCATTTTCTAACATACTTTATAATTTATTATGTGGTACCTTTATCCTTTTCCTAAAATATAAGCTCCATAGGGACAGAGGTTTTTGTCTTCACTGCTATACTTTTAGTGCCTTGGATGGTATCTATACATGGAAGCCATTCAGTACACATTTGTTCAATGAACTAATAAA
>NW_004624799.1:8557131-8574510 GCF_000247695.1 Heterocephalus glaber | reverse complement strand
ATATATTTCCTTTTTATACTAGGAATTGAACCCAAGGCTTTTGCATTGCACTACATCTACAGGCCTTTTAAAAAATTTTGAGACAGGTTACTCAGTTGCTAAGTTGCCCAAGCTGGGCTCAAATTTGTGCTCCTCCTTCTTCAGTCTCCCCAGATCACAGGCATGTGTCATCATGCTGGGTAAACCTTAGTATATTTCTGAATCATCACACATCTAACCTAATAATATAACTCAAACAGATGAAAGTTAAAGCAAACAAGCCTGGGTGTAGTAGCACACACTTGTAATCCCATCACTCAAAAGGCTGAGGCAAGAAGAGTACCATGAATTCGAGGTCAGCCTGGGCTACACAGTGAGTTCATGGCCAACCTGGACTACAGAGTGAGAGCCTGTTTAAAAAAAAAACACTAAACAAACAAAATTCTTCAAGAATGTGAACTACTTTCAGATACGTGGAGACAAAATCAAGAATTTCTTTTTTATTTATTTTTGAGACAGAGTCTCGCTATGTAGTTCAGGCTGGCTCTGAATTCATTATGTAGTCCAGATTGGCCTTGAACTCACAGCATTCACCTGCCTCAGTCTCCCTAGTGCTGGGATTACAGGAGTGTGCACCACACCTGGCTTATATTATATTGCTTTTTGGAGTACTTTAACATGTGAATTTAGTGGAGGAATACAAGCATTCAGTCCACAACAGCTTCTAATTTTTCAGATTTCTTGTATATCTCTTTTGGAGATTTTTTTTTGCGGGGGGTACCAGGGGACGAACTTGGGTCCTTGTGCTTGCGCAGCAGGCGGCAAAACCACTGAGCTAAATCCCCGGCCCTATTTTGGAAATTTTTAAATTACATCATCAGTGCTCACTCTACATACTGAATTCCATTCCATTCAATAAGACAAATATTCTGTGGATGTCATTATATTGTCTTGGGCATTGAATTTATAGCGATTAAGGGCACAGTTTTTCTGGTTTCAAAGAGTTTACACTCTAGGTTCAGAGAGAGATGAACCAATCATCCAACAGAATATTCTGTGGAATCATTCTGTAATTGGAAAGGACTTCATTTTACCTTGTTTGCATCAGCGCCCTCCTGTGGCACATCTATCATTGTCATTTGGAGCGGTTGTCATCTGGAGCAGTTTGCCAGGACACCCTATCTCCCCTCCCCCAATCAGCCTGGATCACAAGGTTAGCAATTCTAGCCAGGCATGGTCGTGCTCGCCTGTAATCCCAGCACCTGGGAGGCTGAGGGCAGAAGGATCTCAGAGAGTTTGAGGCTAGCCTGGGCTACATAGTGAGTTCAAGACTTGGCCTGAACTACATAGTGAGATCCTGCCTCAAAAAACAAACAAACCAAAAACAAACAAATAAACAAAAAAACAAGTTTAGTAATTCTAATACTCGCACCGGCACCTCAGTACTCCTGGCCCATCACTGGTGTTCCTTGTGGGCAGTTTATTCCTAATTTTGGATGAATTCAGTTTGTTTCTGCTTCCAGGAAGATGAGTACAGCAGAATAATGAAGAAATATGCTGATTAATTGTATTAAAATTGGTAGTTTTTGGGCCGGGGATTTAGCTCAGTGGTTTCACCACCTGCTGTGCAAGCACAAGGACCCGAGTTTGATCCCCGGTACCAAAAAAAAAAAAAAAATTGGTAGTTTTCACTTTCTTCAGGCACTTTAGCATTGCTAAGCAAACTTGTAACTTGTCTATGGTCAATTCAGTTTTCTCTACAATGTCTGACAGAAAACCTTATTACATTTTCTAAAGACTTCGTCTCATTCTCACCCAAAGATACCTGTGTTATTTTGCAAAGTTGTCATTAGACAATTCCTTCAATTTTTGTGCTGTGCATTAAATTTCAAGGCACTTTCCAGTCCCTCCACCCCAAGCAATTATTTGCTCAGTTCTCATCCTAGTTTTTTTCTTATTTCACTTTAGGCCTCCTTGGTTTTTTATATGGTTTGTTTCAAATATGATACCTGGCCTTGGTAACAGATATCTGTTTCCTTATTTTCATCCCTGAACACAAAATAATTTCCACAATTTGAACTAAATGTGGAGTATCCCAAGTTTGGCATGCCACAGGGCTCAACTCTTGGGTCACTTTCCTTTTCTCTCTCTCCCTTCATGTTCTCATCCAACTGTATGGCTTCCTGGGTATTGTGGTGTATGTCTGTAGTCCCAGCTACTTGGGAAGCTCAGGTGGAAGTATCATTTGAGTCTATGAGTTTGAGGCCAGCTTGGGGAACACAGCAAGGCTCCCACCTCAAAAAAAAGTAATAATATGGATTTAAATAGACCCTCTATATGCTGATAAACTCTAAACTTCTCATGCTCTAAATCAAAATGTGTATATAAGAGACATTTTTGGGAGTGATGGATATAATCACTATCTTCATTATAGTAATAGGTTTATGAGTGTATATCTATAGAAAAACTTATGAAATTGTACAGTTATTTTATTTTTTGTTTTTTTGAGACAGGGTCATGCTATGTAGTTTAGACTGGCCTTGGACCTACTATGTAGCCCAGGCTGGCCTTGAACTCACAGCAATCCTCCTGCCTCAGGCTTCTGAGTGCTGGAATTGTACTTTAAAATGTACAATTGTCTTAGTTATTTCCCTTGTTGCTGGGACAAAATATGTAAAACCCAAAATTTAAAGGGAGGATAAGTTTATTTTGGTTCATGTTTCATTCCATTGGTCTGGTTCCAAGTCAGGATGGCATGGCAGAGGAGCACATTGGAGGTGAGCTACTCACATGAAGTCTGGCCAGGAAACAGAGACAGTCAAGAGAGGAACCAGGTGACAGTGGAGTCTGAGGTGCAGGGCAGGAGCCATGGCAGGACAGGGATTTAGGAAGTTTCTCCTGCTGTTTTACTGAGTATTGGTTGAAAGGAGTGTAGTTGAAATTGTCACCAAAGGAGGCATTACGCTTCCAGAAAAATCTCAAGGCAAAGTACTGCAGGCATTCTGGAGGCACCAAAGTAGTTCTAGATGACAAGGATTATTTTTTGTTTAGAGATGGTGACATTCTTGGAATATATGTAGAGTGAAGTAAATCACTGTTGAAATGGCATCATTACAATGCTGCCCATTCCACTGAAGTTCTTCAATCTTTCATCATGTAATTTCCATGTCTCTTTTATAATAAATTAATGATAGCTAAACTAATGACATCCATTGTCTCTAAAGTTTCACTGTACTGATGTACACATTTCCAGACAAAATATGTAAAAGAGTGGTTAAAAAAAAGAGAGCTGAACCAGGAAGGGAGATACACCCTTCCAGGCCATACCCCCAGTGACTCATCTCTTCCAACTATGCCCCACCTCCCAACCACACATTTTGCTATAAGCTCATCAGTAGCCAAATCCACTAATGAGTATTACATCCCAATGAACCAATTACTTCCCAAAAGCCCCACCTATGAGTTCATCAGGCTTTGGGGACAGCATTGAGATATAAACTATAACAATTTAATGTACATTGATTATATTTAATAAAGTCAGGAAGCAAAGACAAGTCTAAAGTTTTCTGATCAGAGTGAAGTAGTAATATATTGTATTTGTAGATGTTTTTAAAGTATATTTTTATTTTGACACCAGTAATTGTACGTATTAATGAGGATACAATGTGACATTTCATACAAGTATACAATGTGCAACAATCAGATCAGGGTAATTGGTTGGAGTGTCCTATACTTGATTTTAGATTTTATGAAATTAAGTATTTTATTTTATTTAGTTTATTTGACCTTTGGAGACATGAAGACTATAGAGCCAACAGCCAAATTCCAAAACAGGCCAGTTCCAATAGGCATGATAATGAAGTCCCTTCTGCATTAGTCCTTATACAAAAGAATAAACCAAAATAACCTGATGCTAACCATCTTCTCATCATTCTTTTTTTAAAATAAATTTTATTAAGTATTTATTTATGAGATAGTGTCTCGCTATGTAGTTAAAACCTCAAACTTTCAGCAATCCTCTTGCTTCAGCCTCCCAAGTGCTGGCATTACAGGTGGCTCTAAGTACTTATTTTATAACTCTGAACTCAGCTACATGGCATTCTGAGACCTCAGCAGCATTCTAGTGGTGAGGAAGTCAGGACTCATGAGAATGAGACCAAAGATGCTCGTATTGAAACAGTATCCTCTTCTGCCCCAAGATGGACTGTGAAACTTCATGAAAATCTCAGGATTTAACCTGATCCCTTTATGCATCCAAATATATTGGACTAATGAGATGGAGTAAGAACTGAGACAGTGGAAATATTCCCTCAGTTTAAAGCAGTGGTGGCAAACCTATGGCATCATATTGTTTTTAAGATAAAAGATGTTAATGTATGGGTTTTTTTGTTTTTGTTTTTGTTTTGGTTGAGACAGGGTCTTGCTATATAGTACAGGCAAGCCTTGAACTCTTGGCAATCCCCTGCCTCAGCCTCCAGAGTGCTGGGATTACAGGTGTGTGCCACCACACCCCGCTGTATGAGTTTTTTCCAAACTAAAACCTCAGTATTCAGGTTTAATTGCAGTGTTGGCATTTTGTGATAAATAAGTGGATTTGGGGTTGTAGTTTGGGAACTCATCTCTAAAAGGTTTGTCATTACTGGTTTGAAGTATTACACTTGTCAGTATAGTGCAGATCCAGAAACAAGCTTTTGGGAAGAAAGATGGAAAGGAAGATCAACTTCCAGGTAAGAAGGACTGGCAAAAGATAAGCAGGCTATCCTAGGAGACTGAGATTCAAATAAAGACTAATCCTAACTGGGAAAGTGATGAAAAAACCATTAATATCACAAAAAGCTCTTTTACATACACTGAGCAAGCAACAAAGATTATGAGGTGTGTTAATGAGTTCAGAGGACACTGCACTAGGAAGCCAAATGCAGTGGATTTTGGATTTCTGGTAATAGAACTAATTTTAGAAAGCACCAAATGGTATGTTTCAGCCTATTACACTTTATCTGGAAGACTGGTGTAAGGAAGAGCATAAAGAATTTCTATGACTAAAGTTACTAAAGCCAGACATATAAATTTGTCTAAAACCAGTCTGAACCAAGCATATCTATTATACAGTGGTCAAGTTTCTGTAGGCCTTTAAAGTTTTTGAGTCTCTAGTAAGTTCTCTACTAAAGTTTCAGATATGCTCTGGAAGGTAAATTTCTTATTAAGCTAATAAAGTCTCTGATCTTAGCTAGTATTGGTCATTTCTATAACAAAAGGTTTTAGCCAGAAATATTTGTAAATTAGAAGGCTAGTAGAGTCTAATAACCTCTCAAGCTTGCTTGAAAAATGTCATCCCGGGCCGAGGATTTAGCTCAGTGGTTTTGCCGCCTGCTGCGCAAGTGCAAGGACCCGAGTTTGATCCCCGGTACCAAAAAAGAAAAAGAAAAATGTCATTCAGGTATATATTAAAGGGTTTCAGTTAGTAGTTCGATTTAATTAAAAAATGTTAAGCTTTCTAGTTTTTTGAGACAGGGTCTTGCTATATAGTCCAGGCTGGACTTGAACTGTCAGCGATCCTCCCGCCTCAGCTTCCCAAGTGCTGGGCATGTGCCACCACACCCAGCTGTTTCATTTTAGTGGACTTTTTAGGATTTGATTCTCATTACTTACTCTGGTATATACCCTCTAGAGTCAGTGAAAAATAATTTCTGATCACGTCTTCCTACTGAATAATGTCGTTTTACAGAAATCATGATTACAAGAATAGCCTTTTTATAGGCCGGGTGTGGTATTGCACACCTGTAATCCCAGCACTTGGGAGGCAGAGGCAGGAGGATCACTGTGAGTTCGAGGCCAGCCTGGGCTACGTAGTGAGTTCAAGGCCAGCCTGAACTACAAAGGGAGACCCTGTCTCAAAAAAAAAAAAGGAATAGCCTTTTGCAAAATTTCTAACTTACACATAAGCCTTAACAAGAGAATTTTTGCCCAGGTTGGCCCTGAACATTTGTCTTGTCTTTCATCTGGGTCCATTCTATTGTACCCAAATCCCTCAAATTTATCACTTTCAAGTTCTAGACCATAATATGTTTGCTCATTGTTTCTTATGACTAATTGCACATCTTATGACTACTCCACATCTGAGTTGGTCTCAAATCTATTTGTTTAATCTTCTGATAAAAAGTATTTCTCTTGTGTTTTGTATCTAAATAGATTGCCCTTAATTTTTGTTATCTTGTACCACCATTGACAAACAGAATAGAGGAAGTGTTTATCTCTGACCTTGATAAACTAGTACAGTGTAATGCGTAAAAAGAATACACAGTACTAATTTGGATTATATTAATTTAGTAAAGGTGACATATTAAAAGATCCACTGGAGGGCCGGGGATTTAGCTCAGTGGTTTCGCCACCTGCTGCGCAGCACAAGGACCCGAGTTCGATCCCCGGTACCAAAAATAAAAAATAAAATAAAAGATCCACTGGAAGGCAAGGGAATGAAACAGAAGGAAATGCATAAAGAGGTCAGAGGACTTCAAAGGTTTCTTGTTTTAAACTGTTTGCCAGCTTTGACAAAAGGGTAATGGCATTTTGCTCTCCAAGCTTTGTGAGACCTCCAGAATTAAGGCTATCATTTATTGTACATTGTAGTGTCCAGTTTTGTTAGGTATCCTGAGATGTACCAATGAAAAAATAGATCTTTGCTTTTAGGTTTTAAGATTTAGATTTTCTTTTTTTGAGACAGGCCCTTCCTATATACCACAGGCTGGTCTTGAACTCATGGTGATTCTCCTGCTTCAGCTGGGATCATAGGGATGTGTTACCACACTAAGATAAATTCTAATATTTAAGCCAGGTGTGGTGGTATATATCTATAATCCCAGCACTTGGGAGGCTTAAACAGGAGGATCACTGAGTTGAAGGCTAGCCTGGGATACATAGTGAGACCCTGTTAAAAAATAAACATAAATTCTATTATTTAGATTATTTTGAGACATGGCTTCAGTACGTATTCGACTGCCTTTGAACTCCTGCCTCTGTTTCCTAAGTGCTGGTATTATAGGCATGTGCCATCATGCCTGTTAATTTTTTTGTTTTTTTCCTGTTCATTTTTTAAAGCAGCTGGGTCTTGCTGTTCTTGAACTGGGGATCAAGCAATTTTCCTCAGACTCCTGAGTGGCAGTCTACAGATACACCTGGCTAAAAGATAAATTTTAGACTCTAATTTTATTTGGTTCAAGGCCTGAACACTCCCCTCATTTTTGAGCCAGTGTCTCACTTTCAAGCTCTTTGTTCCTCTATTTGGTATTTTAAGACACTATTTGCTGGTGAGTCAAACCCATGGCTTGAGGGCTACATGTGGCCCTAGACAGTTAATAATGCAGCCCCATAAAATTGCAAACTTTAACATGTGATTTTTAAGTTAGATTTCTCAGGACTTGAATGTGTTCCAGCATGGATGGCATAGGCAACTAACTGTACACTGTGTATGGGAAGACAGTGTATTGCCAAGTACCACCTCTATCCACCAGTCGAATCTAGTGTGTAGTGTGTACCAAGTGTTACATGTTCTTGTGACATGGTGTGCTGACAGTGTTTCAACCTCCATTATATTCATTGCAGCCCATGCAAACCAAAAGGGTGGACAATACTTTATTACATTTATTGATTTGGGGACTGAACTTGGGACCTTGCACTTTTGAGGCAGGTGGCAGAACCACTTAGCTAAATCCCCAGGGCCACATTTATTTTTTGAGGCAGAGTCTTGCTATGCGCTTCAGGGTGGCCTTAAACTATGCAGAGTTCAGACTGGCCTTGAACTTGTGGCAATCTTCCTGAATGCTGAGATTACAGGCATGTGTTACCATGCCCAGTTTAGCCCATTTTTCATTTGTAAAGGCCCATTTTAGTAAATGACTTTTCTCTCCTAGAAAGCAAGCCTTAAGAGCTGCAACCAACTTGGGAACCCACTTATGTGGGTTGCTCCCCTCAAACTTGTATCTCAGCTTGGATATTTCAAGCTTCTTAGGCTCACTTTCCTGGAAGTATACATACCTGTTATGTAAAGCCACTGTAATTTCCAGCACCCATGAGTTATTATGTATGTGTTAGGGACTGAACCTGGGGCCTTGCACACGCTAGGTCAAGTGTTCTGCCTGATTCTTTATATTGAAATTAAATAACTCACTCTTGAATAACCAAAGATAGATGAAACCAAGTGTTATGGTTTGCGTCTAGATGCCCCCTAAAGCCTATGGGGTCATAGGTGGGGTTTTTCAGATGGCTGGACTCGAGTGTGTGAGCCTGGGATTGATCCCACCCTAAGTAGCCGGGATAAGATACAAGGGATATTCCTTGTTGCTTTGCTACCTTCTGCCTGACGTGAACTGTTTCTCCTCTGCAATGCCTGCTGTGCCACCCTGCCTTGGGGCCAGCTGATTATGAAACCTCTACAAACTGTGAGCTAAATAAACCTTTCCTCCTTTAAGTTTGGGTGTCAGGTGTCTTGTCTTAGCAATGACACACATATAATTTCTTCAAAGTGAAGTTTATAGCAATCAATGCTTACAGCAAAAAAGGTGGGTGTTTAGCTGGGGGTATATAGCTCTGTGCTAGTGTGCTGTACCATGTAGAAACCTTGGGGGTTCAATCCCCAGCACACAGACACAAAGTCAAAAATTTCTCAAATAAACCCCCTATTATTCTATTTCAAGGAATTAGAAAAGCAAACTAAATCCCACATTAAAAGATAAAAAGACAAATTAGATATAGAAGTACCTCAATAAGGCTGAGGCAAGAAGACTGCTGTTAGAGGCAACCCTAAACTACATAATGAGACCCTATCTCAACCAACATAATGAAGGTCCTATATAAACCAACAGCTAACATTTAATGGGGAAAAACTGAAAGCTTTCCTTTAAAAATGGGAGCAAGAATGCTCACTTTGACCACTGTAGGAAGTCCAAGGCAGATCAGGCAAAAGAGAAACAAAGGGCATCCAAACTGGAAAAGAGGTAGTCAAAATGTTATTGCACATGACATGATCTTACACAGTACATAGAAAACAATGATTCTACCCCAAAATTGTTAGAACGAATTTAGTAAAGTTGCACATTATAAAAAGAATGCAATTGGATACACAAGAGCTACAAAAATCAGAAATAAACTGTCTTAAGAGGTAAAGTATTTAAGAAAATTGTAGAACACTGATGAAACATATTGAAGAGTACATACACAAAATGAGAAGATATCCCATGTTCATGGATAAGAAGTTAAAATATTCACACTACACAAGTCAGTCTAGTCAGAGTAATTTTTACCAATGATAGCATTCACAGAATGAAAAATAGTCCTACAATTTGTATGGAACCATAAAACTCTAAACAGCAAAAAGAAGTAAACTGGAGGCATAATATACACCATACCAAAACTAGAGGCAATACACTTGTAGTATGATTTGCTACCTGATTTTCAACAAAGGTAACAAGAACATACACTGGAGAAGGGCAAGTCTCTTCAATTAAGTGATGTCAGGAAAAACTGGCTACCTACAGGCAGAAGAAACTTGACCTCTAGTACAGGAAAAGGATCAAAGACAAATTTAAGCTATGTAACTACTACATGAAAATAAGAAAAATACTCCAGAAAGTTAGAATGACCACTGCAGTTTGGGACATGACCTCGAAGGCACAGGCAACAATAAATAAGATCAAGCCAAAAAACTGCACAATGGAAATGGAAGTAATGGAACAATCTGTAGGACAAAAGAAAATATCTGCAATTTACCCATCACCCAATCTCAAAGGATTAATATCTAGATCCACTGGGACAAAATACTAATATTTTAAAAATGAAGGCCAAGCATAGTGGCGCATGCCTGTAATCCTAGCATTCAGGAGGCTGAGGCAGGATTGCTGAAGTTGAAGGGCAGCCTAAGGGTACATGAGTGTGAGTTCAAGGGCAGACTGAATGACATAGCAAGAACCAGTCTCAAAAACAAAGAGGGCAGCCAGCCACGCCTATAATCTTATCACTCTGAGAGGCTGTGATAGGATGACAAATTTGAACCCAGTTTTGGCAATGTTGCCTAAAAATAATGGGCTGAGTTTCATTCTAAAATCAGGAACAAAAAAAGGATGTCCAGTCACCACTCTTGTTCAATATAGTTCTGGAAACACTAGCCAGAGCAATTAAACAAGAGAATGAAATAAAAGGAATAAAGATAGGAAACGAAGAAGTCAAACTGTCATTATTTGCAGATGACATGATACTCTACATAGAAGACCCCAAAAACTCCACTAAAAGACATCTAGATTTGATAATCAAATCCAGTAGCACAGCTGGATACAAAGTCAACACTCAAAAATCAATAGCCTTCCTGTACGTGAATAACAAACTTAATGAGAAATTAGAGAAATAATCCCTTTCAAAATAGCATCCAAAAAATGAAATACCCAGGAGTCAATCTAAGTAAAAGACCTATACATTGAAAATTACAGTCCTCTGAAAAAGGAGATCAAAGATGATTTCAGAAAATGAAATTATCCCTTGTTCTTGGATAGGAAGAACCAATATAGTAAAAATGTCTATACTTCCAAAACTGTTATACAGATTTAATGCAATCCCAAACAAAACTCCAACAGCGTGTCACAGAATTAGAAAAAAAAAAATCCTAAAATTCATTTGGAACCAGAGGAGTCCTAGAATAGCAAAGGCAATTCTGGGCAACAAAGGCAAGGTACAGGGTATCACAATCCCTGACCTGAAATTATACTATAAAGCTACTGTCATAAAAACAGCATGGTACTGGGGCCAGGGATTTAGCTCAGTGGTTCTGCCACCTGCCTTACAAGCACAAAGTCCTGAGTTCAATCCCAGTGGCAAAAAAAAAAAAAAAAAAAAAAGGAAGAAAGAAAAAAAGAAAAAAAGAAAAAAACCAGCATGGTACACACTTGAAGATGCAGAAACCTAAGCCACCTTATCTTTGACAAAGGAGTCAAACATCATCACTGGAAGATAATAAGTGATGCTGGAAAAACTGCCTTTCCACATGCCAAAGATTGAAACTAGGTCCATATCTTTCACCATGCACTAACCTAAAATTGAAATTGATCAAAGACCTAAATATAAAAATGGAAATGCTAAATTTGCTGGAAGAAAAAATATGTAGGGCCCGGGGATTTAGCTCAGTGGTTCCACTGCCTGCCTCAACAGCACAAGGTCCCTAGTGCGATCCCCAGTGCCCTGCCACTCAAAAAGAAAGAAAAAATACGTAGAACACTTGAGGACATAGGAGTAGGCAAGACTTCATGAACAAAACCCAGACCACAAAGGAAATACTACAAAGAATCAAGAACTGGGACCTCATCTTATTAAAAAGCTTTTGCACAGCAAGAGAAACCGAGATGGGAAAAAAATTAAAAAAAAATTTTTTTTAACCAGGTATTCATCAGACAAAGGACTACTATCTAGAATATATAAAGAACTCAAAAAACCCCAGAGAGCCCCCCCCCCCTTAAAGACCCAATCCAAAAACAGGCATCTGAAATTTTCATTTCACACTTCTCAGATGAAGTAGAAACAGCAAACAAATACATGAAGAAATGTTCATCACTGGTCGTGAAAAGCAAATTAAAACAATGCTGAGATTCCATCTCACTCCAAAAAGAATGGCTGCTATCAAGAAATCAATAACAAATGCTGGTGAGTTTGTTGGGAAAAAAAAAGGAACCCTTCTCCACTGCTGGTGGGAGTGTAGACTGGTGCAACCATTATGAAAATCAGTGTGGAGAGTTCTCAAAGAACTAAAACTAGAGGTTCCATTTGACCCAGTTATTCTTAGTATCTTCAAAAGAATTAAAAGCATCAATATACATGCACTCATGTTTATAGCTCCAGTTTGCAATAGCTATATCTTGGAAACAGCCCGAATGCCCATCAAAGGATGAATGGAATTTTTTTTCATACAACAGAGTACTACCCTGCCATGGAGGATGAGCTTGAGACATTTCTAAATGGATGAGACCTTGAGACCACATTCTTCAGTGAAACCAGACACATTTAAATACAGCATTTTCTGAGAAACCCAAAAAGGAAAAAAGTACAGGGCCAGATTTAGCTCAGCAGCACCGTATCTGTCTAAAATGCACAATATCCTGAGTTCTCTGGTATCAGAAATAAGGACAGCATATAATAGATATTGGGAAAATATTCAAATGGGAATGGGAACAAGGCGGGGTGGGGAGGGGGAAGGCAGAGAAAAGGTCAAGGGGGCTTGAGGGGAGAAAAAAGATGCAGGATGTATTATGTACAGGTACAAATTCCCTATCATGTGTTATGATGTATGCCTAGAATGTAGTTATGTTTTGCTATCAAAAAAAAAATGCCCAGGGATATAGCTTGCAGGAGGGCTGAGTTTAATCCTTAGGACCACACCCACACAAAGAGCAAATGAGAATTGGGTGGCAGTGCATAGCATCAATATCCAGGCTCTGGAGGTTGAGGCAGGATTACAAATTTGAAAGAATAGAGTAGATAAGTCTTAAGGAACAAAAAGTACTACCAAAACCCAAAATGGGTGGAGCTACTCAGTAGCTACTTCTCAAGACTGCCAATAAGCAAATGAAGTAAATCATTATTTATTTGTAGGGAAATGCAAATCAAAATGAGGTAGCACTGCAATTAGAAAGTCCATCACCAAAGACACAAATATCAAATGTTGGCAAGAACTCTGATGCTGTCTCCAAAAATCAAACAGAACCCAATTATTGGTTATGTATACACCTAAAAGAATTTAAGGATGCCAGAGACAACTGCATTTGCACGGTTATTACAGCAGTATTCAGAGTGAAAACTGCAACTTATGTAGGTGTCCATCTACAGGTGAGCTGACAAAGGTGAGATTATTGAGGCATGAAAGAGCAAAATCCTTTCATTTGTAACATGGATGGGAAGTGGAAGATTGTTGAGTGAATTCTAGGCAAAAGTATGGCACAATCTCACTAATAAGATGGAACCCACATTAAGGCAGATCAATGGGCAAGAAAACAGCAAAGAATTATGGTGTAACTGCACGAGGGAAGAAAATTTCAGGAAATACATAAACTATAGTACATATATTTAAATAAGACAGGACACTCAATTGATATGTAAAAATTTCATGTATTAACTCCACAACTAGACTAGTCATTGTGTATCAATGAACAAACCAGGCCAGGTCTACAAATATGTCATGGACTGTCCCCTAAATTGCATAAATTTTCACTTTTAATTGGAACTATTTTTAATCCAAACAGATGATTAAAGGCATGTTAGATGATCCTCAAACTGGGCAACTCAGATTCACTTGTTTTCTCACAAATGGTGATTAGCTAAGAACTCCTGAGCAACACAGGCTATTTTACCAGGTACCACTGAACTGTTTGCCTGACAGATCTCCAATACCAAGCAAAAGAAAAACTAACACAATCCCAACTTTCAAAGTGGTCTTGATGTGTGCCTTTTTGGTTGTTTCCATCAGTCTTTCATACGACAGGAAAAGCCATTACGGTATTCAGCCCTAGAAAAGAAAAAACAAAAAAATTACACAAACATTACAACTTGTTATTTTTTTTGAGACAAGGTCTCACTTTGTAGTGCAGGTTTGCCTTGAGCTATGTAGCCCAGGCTGGCCTCAAACTCACGGTGTTCCTCCTGCCTTAGGCTCCTGAGTGCTGGGATTACAGGCATGTACCACCAGACTTGGCTACAACTTATTTAAACAGTACTCGAAAAAAAATTTTGTCCTTATACTGGTCCATCTCAGAAGCCAGATCCGTAAATGTTATTTTTTTCAACAGAAATTCAGATTCGGGATAGGATCATCATAGATAAGACCAAGGACACAATATCTGGTAATTACTAGGCAAAGAAAATCTACTCACAGAAACTGATCCACCTTAGGCACTTCCTAGTGAGATGGCTTCTGGGCATATTGTAACGCTTATTACTGACTGAAAAAGATTAAGCATTTTGAGTTATTATAAACAGATCTATCATAAATATCTAAGTTTATTATTTTGTTTACAAATCTTGGTCACATCTCAGAAGCCGAATCCGTGCATGATTTTCTTCAGGAAATCAGCTTCGGGATAAGTTTCATCATTGAATAGACCAATCATCATGTCTTACACCCTGGGTTCCATCACCAGCACCACAAAAAGTAATGCATTAGAAGTACCGTTTTAAACCACACAACTTACTTTAAAATGAAATAGCCGGCCAGTGATCTCTATAGCTTCAGTATCAATTATCAACACTGATGACACTATTGAATGACAAAAATTTCATTTTGTTTACATTCAGCTTGAACATATATATGCTTAATCATAATGGAGAGTCCAATACTTACCTGGTTTGACTGTCAAGTTTTGAGCAAGTATTTTTCCATTAAAGATTCTGGTAGATGGTCTGGAATTTTCTCATGCAACTAGTAAAAAGAAGCAAATTTTAAATGATGCACTATTTTTTATTCCCACGAAGGACGTTTACCCCCTCAATTTGAAAAGCTCAGTTTAATAGTTTTTACCTTGGCATGTGCACGTAAACACTCCGATATACCTCTGAAAAACGGTGACATTGCCCCTGCGGGGAAGCGATCGTTTGAAATTAAACATTACAGAATGCGAGAAAACGTTTCAAGTTTTTCAGCACTAATCCCCTCCCATTTGTTAATCCGAATTGCACACAACGTCGTCTAAGAACAAATCAGTTCCGAATCCCACAGGGTCAGGGGTGACCCTGTTGAAATAACCTGGCGACAGCAAAATGTCATTTTCCGTGTTAGCAAATGCTTGTCGTTCTTTAAGTAACCTCCCACGCCAAATCCCTAAGTATAGCTTTCCCGCCTCCAGCCAACTTCAGCGCCGCCGGCCATAAACGGCGCCCCAAGCCTGCCCCCCCCCCCCCCCCCCCGCCGGAGCTCAAAACACGCCTGTCCCCTAAAGGATTCCCAGGGCAACCTCTGCAACAGCATTTCGGGCTCAAATCCCCACGATCACAGCACTGAGGGTGGAAGTTCCTCCAGTGCCACCATTTTCTTTTCGGATTCCAGTCCCATAAAAACACACTCACGTAGCCAAGAGAAACCAGCTCCAGTTCCTGACGTAAAAGAAAGAACCTCGCCACTTGCAGCTCCCTATATAGCCTCTCCCGAGTCAGAGCGAGGTCGCCCCGCCCTCTCTCCCCTATTGGACGGGGGAGAGGATGGGGGCGTGGCAGTTTCCCGAGGGGAAGGAGCGGAAGCGCGCACGGCGTCTCTTTTCTTCGGGGGCCGTCCCGGGGCGTGGTGCGCGCACCGCCCGCCCGCCGCGTGCCCGTTCTTCTCTGTAGCGCGCGCCCGTAGGCGAGCTGTGCCGTTTTGGTAGTCTGGCAGGCTAGCCGACCCTACGTGGCGCAGGAGTGGCGCCAGAATTCAAACAGCCGCAGTTGGAGGCGAGGCGGTCTCCTGTACCGAGTCAAGTCAGTCCAGGACAGATGGGGGCCGGGAGTGGACTTGAGTTCTGCCGCGTAAGGTGGCCTCAGTTTAGGCCTGACCCACAAAACTAGTGCCGCGCGGGAGTTGGCACCCAATGGAGGCCGCTGGAGGAGCTGGCGGGCACTGGCTGCTGCACGCCCAGAAAGGGAAATTGGCGGGCGGAAATGCTGGTGTGAAAAAACTGTCCACAGGGAGGGAACTGGTTTCTCCGGCGGGCGCCCAGCCGTGCCACGCGACTAGCTTCCTTGTGCCAGGCATTGCCCTTCCACTATAACCAGCGCGTAGATGTCCTCCGCAGACAGCAAGCCCGAGAGATTAAACTCTTTCGCAGAGAAGGAAACTGAGCCTCAAAGCAGCCACCTGATTTAACTAAGGTCACACTGCTCAAATGATAGGCTATTTTTAATTTTCTTTGTATGAATCAGGTATATTGAATGTAGTAAATGTTAATTTGAGAAGTATCCCTGAATACTTCAACCAAATAACATTTAAAAGTTAAGCATTACTTTCAGTAATTACCATGCGCAAGTGAAAATATGTGTGTGCGCATATGACATTTGAACATTTAATCAGGAGGAATACTGGAGTCCAGGAGTTCAGGGCCAGCCTGTGCAACATAACGAGAACCATTCTACAAACAAGCAAAAAGCTGGTGTAGCTCAGTGTTAGGTTTGCCTAGTAGGTGAGGTATAAGGTCCTGAGTTAGATCCCTAGCACCTGAGGGAAAAAAAAATCAGGACTTCTTTATTTCATTGCACACATTAATTACAACTACATAGCCACACAGCCTGTCTCAAAAAACTAAGAGAGAGGAGAGAGAGAGAGAGAGAGAGAGAGAGAGAGAGAGAGAGAGAGAGAGAAATAAAATAAACACAAAGAGTGAAAAGCAAATTTCTTTAATAGGAACCTAAGTGATAAAGTATTTACTTCATTGGACTTTATGATGTTTTTCATATTGCTTGTAGTGCACATTATGTTTGCATATCCTCATTGGTTTAAAAAACAAAAAAACCCCAACTAAAACAGTAAAATAAGACGTAAAAAGCAAGGTAAGTTTTCTTCTCCACATCTCGTAATTTTCTCAGTTCTACTCTCCAGTAGGTAACGACTATTAACAGTTTTGAAAACTTTCTATATGTATACAGTTGTGTGTACCTAATTTTTCACACACAAATGAGGTTCTGCATACTGTTTTGCAACTTGCTTTTCTTTCTCATAGATACTGTAGACATTTTTCCATATCAGTACCCATAGTAAACTCAAGTTTTTTGTTTTATTTTTGTTTTTGTTTTTTGTACTGGGGATCGAACTCGGGACCTTGCGCTTGCGAGGCAGGCTGTGGCACCACTGAGCTAAATCCCCAGCCCCATATAGTTGACCTTATTGCTTTAAAAAATTTTTTTTTGGGGGGGGGGGATAAAGTCTTACTATGTAGTTCAGTCTGGCTTTGAACACACTATATAAGCAGGTTGGCCTGGAACTTGCAGCGGTTCTCCTGCCTCAGCCTCCCTAGTGCTAGGATTATAAATTGGAGTTTTTTGTTTCTTTTTTTAAGACAGCGTTTTGTTATGTAGTTCAGGTTGCCTTGAACTCACTATGTATTCCAGGCTGTCCTTGCACACGTGGCGATCCTCCTCCCTCAGCCTCCTGAGTTCTGGGACTACCAGGCAAGAGACACTGTATGTGGCTACAAATTGGATATTAACACACCATAAGAACCATTTATACACCACCCTGTACCCTATGGAAGAAATCCACAATTATGGTGTAAACATTAAGACAACCTAGGTCATCAATATCATACACCCTGACCAAGTCGGATTTATCCCAGGGATGCAAGAATGGTTCAATATTCATAAATCAATAAATGTAATATGCTATATTAACAGAGTCAAGGACAAAAACCATAT
>NW_004624799.1:8538023-8554796 GCF_000247695.1 Heterocephalus glaber | reverse complement strand
ATGCTGTGCTTTTCATCCTTTAGAGCATAATCCTGCTTATATAAAAGAGTTTACTGTAAAACAGTGTGCTGCTATGCCAGTGGTAGCCTCATGTATCTCGTGTTTAACTGCATATTTGGATAATATCAAGGGACCATCACAGATGATTGGCATACACCTTCTCATTTTGCACTTAGAAGTTGGCACTCTGTGTGGTACTTTGGGATACACAAGGATGAAATTGTCTAATAACATATTTCTCAGATTATATTTCCATCACATGTCACATGACCGTATTGAAATTTAAATTTTGAAAAAATTGGCCTATGTGGAGTCTACTAGCTAATTATATATTTTTTTAGGCCACTATTTTTTCAATATTAGTTTTGAAAATCTTTCTAAAACAAATCACATCCTTTGATGTCTTGTTAATGCTTGAGATTTTTAAAAAGTTATTTGGAAAAATGTTTACGCACTTTTCAGTTTTGCTTTGGTTGAGTTCTATTATATTTGAATAATATTATAGTTTTTTCCCTTGCGTTGCATTTCTCTGAATAATTTTAATTTTTGTACATGTGTGTTTAGTGAATGATAGTAAAGTTACACATTTAAAAACATTAAGACAACCTAAGTATTAATTTACAGCTAATATGTATGTATTAATGTGACAGCTATATCTCTGCTACTGATGGAAAATAATTCAACAGTAATTTTACAGATTTAACTATCAAAAGTTTAAAATTGCTTAATAGTTATACTATTAAAGATATAGGTGTTGGGAGTGGGGAAATCCAAGAGGAAATATTTAAACTACATGAAATGAGAATGAGGAAAGAGAAGTTGTACAAAGGATCTAATTGGGGATTAGAAGGATGTTTATAGAATTAGGTAAAGGTAAGAGGAAAAACTGATGAGAAATAGAAGATAAAAGAAAAAGAGAAAGAAAAAAGAAATATCAGGAGTAAGAATAAGAGAAAAAGCTTGCAGGGAGGAAAATTAAAAGAGAGAGGAGGAAAAAATAAGTCAAGAAAAAAAAAGAAGAAAAAGATAAGATGCAAGGAAGATGGACAAAAGAAAATTTCCCACGTTCTAATAAACTATTGAAGAAAGGAGGAAAGGAAAGAAGGAAAAAGAAAACAAAACAAAGTGAAAACAATGCACACCATCACAAAAGTCAAAAACAAAAAGAACCTGAAAATAAACAACCCAAAACTGACCAACCAAACAAATAAAATGTGATTTCAAATGTGTGGCTTTCTTCTGGGCTCTACAATTTTGAATCAGTGTCTAAGTCAAGATGTGTCCCTGCTAACACTGGTAGATAAAGAAGGCAGTCAAAACCCAGATTATGTTAGACACAGGATCCAGCAGGCAGTAGGATTAGGGTAAAGATGCCAATGCCAGGACAGCAGTTCTGGCTGAGCCTGGCTCCTGGAACCTGGCCTTTGGCTATGGGGATGGGGGCCTATGTCCTTTAGCTTAAACCTCTCAAGATCTCTTTCAATCCTGACTGGGCTTCCTGACCATGGCTGTCACTATGTCACTATATCTGGCTCTCACCCAGTCATGGCGGGAATGTACATTGGGAGCCCTGAAATGAAGCCATCCTGTGGCTGCTCTGAGTCCCAGGTTCAAACAATCCCTCCTTAGAATGGCATCTAACCAAGCACTCTCTCCAGGGGACGAGGTTAGGCATTTCGGCTGGAGTCACTGACCAGCTGCTGTCTTTGGAAGGACTCACATGGGAGCAGAATCCTGCACTTTCCCTGCAGCTCACAGTACTTGTTGATCCATTTCACTGCCATATTTCTCCCAGAAATCCCCAGCTTTCACTCTGTCTCTGAGATTCAGTCTCCCTTTCTCACAAGCTAGGAACCAGGGAGAAAGTGTAGATTGTTCCTTCCTTTCTCTGTGTTATTTTCTGTGTTTTCAATTTCTCTGTAGGTTTTAATTTTCCTGTTAGAGCCTTCCTGATTCCTAAGGATCTACCTGTCTTTTTTTTTTCTTCCCCAAGTTTTTATTTTTCAGTGTGTAGATTTTGAATCTTGAAGAGGCTGAGTTGTTGCTTACTACTCGTCCATTTTCCTGGAAGTCCCTTGGATTCACCTTTGCAGAATAAAGCTAGCTCCACCTGAGATATCTGAAGTAAAAGAACACCCAAATAAGAAAGCTTCTCCTGTGAACCACTGGAAGACCTCAGGTTCCTATTCAAAAAGCAAGACTCCAGCTCTGCTTCAAGGACAGATAAATAAAGTCACTATAAATGGGCATCTAATATCCCTATCTAATATCCCCAATGGGCTATCTAATATCCCTCTGCCTCATAAGGAAACATGGAAATCTCATCTGCTCCTTCTGATATTTGGGCTCTATATCCTCAATTTAATAGTAAAGCTACTCGTCTGACCAGTTTACCAAGCTCTCTTCCATTAAGCAGGCAGCTCAACAGTTCTTCACATATAGACACTAACTCTTATCATCTTCCTACAGGGTTTTTTCAATCCAGGTGGTGAACCATAGACATCCCAAGGAAGAGAGCACATAATCCCTAGTAGGTAGGACCTACTGCCTCCTTCCTACAGTAGGAGGAAGTGGGCATGTGAAGATGGAGAATTCCAAATCCTTAGCACCTCATAAAGAATTACAGAAAATGAGGCAGGAGATTAGGATGTGGCAAACTGGCTGGGGAAGTGGCGATGACCTGTCAGTCATGGAGTTCTAGGACACATGAGCAGAACAGTTCCCAAAGCCCTGTACCTGGGACCAATCAGAAAATATTATCTTCAATTGTTCTTGCAAGAACTCAAGAAAACTTTTTAAAATTTATTTTTTTATTAGTACATGTTTGCAGTACATGATGATCACATTCATCATGAGGGATGTGTACATGTACATAACACATCTTTTTTTTTTTTTGGTCCCTCCCTCCAACTCTTCTTCCCCTCCCCATTTACAAAAGATCTACTTCCATTTTTTCTTTCAATTCATTTTTTTCTTTTAAATTTCTTTTTCCTTCCTTTCCTCCTCTTACCCATCTCTTGTTCCCCTTCCCATTTGAATGTTCTTCCTATTCCTAGTGTCTACCCCCCTATTTTACTCCTTTGTGTTTCTCACACAAATGAAGCAATGTGATATTTAAACTTGTGTGCCTGATTTATTTCACTTAAGACTGTAGTCTTCAGGTGCATCTATTTACTTAAAAATGCCTCAAGTTTATCCTTCTTTATGGTAGAGTCATACTCCATTGTATATAAATACCACATTTTCTTCATCCATTGATCTATTGTTGGCCATATGGGCTATTTCCTGGATTTAGCTATTATAAATTGTGCTGCTTTTAACATGGGTATGGACCTATCACTGTGGTATGATGACTTTAACTTTTTTTGGAAGATACCTAGAAAAGGAATAACTGGGTCAAATGAATGTCTACCTTTAGTTTTTTGAGGAATCTCCATACTGACTTCCATAGTAGTTGTATCAATTTACACTCCCACCAATAAAGGAGACAGTTTCCTTTTTTCCTGCAGCCTTGTCAGAATTTGTTATTGGCTGATTTCTTGATGATAGCCATTCTTTCTGGAATGAGATGGAATCTCAGTGTTTTTCATTTGCATTTTCTGAATAGTCACAATGTTGAACATTTTTTCATATATTTATTGGCCTTTTGTACTTCTTCTGAGAAGTGTCTATTCATTTCAGGTGCACATTTTTGGACTGGGTCTTTAAATTTGAGGGGTCTAATTATTTTGAGTTCTTTTTATTAGTCCTCTGAGTAGTAGTTGGCAATTTTTCCCCCATTCTTTAGGTTGACTCTTCGTTCTATTGGTGGTTTCCTTTGCTATGCAGCAATCTAATTTAATGTAATCCTATTTATTGATTCTTTGTAATATTTCCTATGCAAGTGAGGTTTTGTTCATAGTCTTTGCTTACATGTATGTCTTCAAGAGTTTTACCTATTTTATTTTCTAGCAGACTAAGTATTTCCATTTTAATATTTAGATTTTTGATCTATTTTAATTTTAGTTTAGTGCATGGTGAGAGATTTGGGTCCAGGCTCAGTCTTCAGCATGTGGAAAGCCAGTTTTCTCAGCACCATTTATTAAAGAGGCTACTGTTATGGTTTGTGTTTAGATGTACCCCCAAGGCCTCATGCAATCAGTCATAGGTGGCTTTTTCAGAGGTGGCTGATTCTAGAGTTGTGTGATGCTGGGATTAAGGGCATGTGATTACTAAACCAGTACACTGATTGGTTTGGCACTGGCTTAATCCCAGTAGTCTGGATAAGATAAAAGGGGCAGAAAGTTGCTGTTAAGTTTCCCTTGTAGCTTTTGCTACCCTGTGGGCACCAAGAACTGTTTCCTCCTCTAAGACGCGCCTCTGCCATGTGCCACTCTGCCTTAGAGCCAGCTGATTATGAACTGAAACCTCTACAAACTGTGAGCTAAATAAACCCTTAACCCTTTAACTTTGGGGGTTGGGTATTTTGTCTCAGCAATGAGAGAAAAGTAACTAACACAGTGATCTTTCCTCCAGCAAAGTTATTTGGCACCTTTGTCAAAGATGAGGAGCTGGGTAGCTGGAGTTGTTTCTGCATCCTCTGTTCTGTTTCACTAATCCACAAATCTGTTTTTTTCCCCAATATTGTACTGTTTATATCACTGTATCTTTGTAATATAACTTCAAATCAGGGATTGTGATGCCCCCTGCCTTGCCCTTGTTGCCTAGAATTGCTTTTGTTCTCTTCTGGTCCCATATGAATTTTAGGATTGTTCTCTCTGATTCTGTGGGGGAATGCTATTGGTATTTTGATTGAGATTATATTATATTTATATAAAAGTTTTAAAAGTGTGGCCATTTTCACTATATTGGTTCTGCCTATCCAGGAACAGGGGCTATCTTTCCATTCTCCTCAATCTCCTTTTTCAGGGTACTATAATTTTTCACTGTAGAGGTCTTTCACTTCTCAAGCAGGTTTTTGATAGGATGCCCTGGACCTAATGTCAGCCAGAGGAGTGAGAGATGCAAAGATGGCCACCATCAAACTGAGAGCCTCTGTTACCTCTTTCAGTGACCCACTCTGCACTTTACAGGGTGTAATTCTTTTCTTACCTTTAATTGGCTCACACTTGCTCTGCAGAGCATGTTTCTTTTCTTTTCCTACATTTAATAAATTTAAAACCTTGCTACCTTTTGTACTTGTTGTGTCCAATTTGTTTAGAATAAGAAGAACCTAGAATCTCTAGAAGGAGTCCCCAGAACCCCAGAAAACCTATTAACAGGACCAGGGTCCCCAAATTCCCTTCAAGGACACACCTCTTATGATTTTTTTTGAGACAGGGTCTTCCTATGTAGTTCAGCTGGCCTGGAACTCACTATGTAGCCTTGGCTGGCCTCAAACGTGTGGCAATCATCCTGCCTCAGCCTCTTATGATTTAAAAACTTCTCATTAGGCTGTATCTCTTAAAGTTTCCATCACTCTCTAATATCACCAAGCTGTGGATCAAGTGTGTCATTGGGAGACTTTTAAGATTCAAGCTATTGTCTCTTACATTAGAAGTGAGGAAAGTGAGGCAGAGAGATCTTAGTTGACTCATGTTCCCTAATATTTATGACCCCAAATTCACAATCACTCTACTATGTTGAAGGAAGAAATTATTAGATGTGATGATGAACTGTGGGAAAAGAGAGAAAGGAGTGGAATCTGGTCAACCAAGAGAATGCAGCTTCACTGACAGGGAGAGGGAAGTCAGGAGTTATTGGTTTGAAATAGCCTCCCAAGTGCTGGGATTACAGGCATGAGTCACCATACCTTTCCAGGAATGCAATTCAGAAAAGAAAAAAAAAAACACACGAACCATACAATTTCTTTAAAATCACCATGCAAGAAAAGCAACATAGAACTTTCATACTGATTTTACACAACTTCTATACAGTACCTTGACTTAAATCCAAGAGCAAAAGTTAAGATTCTCCTCCTCTATTTTTGGTAAACAACTATATGGTAAGTTTAGATGACTTTCCCCCCTGGATTTTACCTGGGGGTGGCCTTTTTAATATTTTATTTAAAAGAGAGCAGGTTTGGCACTTTTATACCGATGTTACCAATGTTAATGTTTCTTGGGATCTCAGGAAGATTCATATGTTTTACAGTGGATACAGCACAGGTTGAAGGTCCTGCTAAGCCAGCCTCAGATTTCTCTAGTTTATTTTGCGCATCAATTTGTGTAGCAATTTCATTCATGTTGGTTTCTAATACTATTCCCCCCATCACCATTTCCATAAGAAAATTGTGAACCTTGTCTACATGGAAATTTAAATCCAGTTCACAGACATTTTCAAAACATTTTCATCTAATGTTTCCATGAACACTTGAAATAAATCTAAAATGCCAAGTTCACTTTCTGAAGAATACCTACTTGAAGACAATGTAGTGTGCTGCATAATGTCTATAAATCAATTTGTTGTCAGATCTTCCAATTAATTAGATTTAACTCCATAGTCACAGTAAGTTACACAGCTTAAGACTGATTACCAAAATCCTCCTTCAAGGAAATTACAAACATTTTCATCTCTCTTGGATACCAAATGGAACGTCTCCCTGATGATTAGCTGTTGTGAATTTTTGGTGTAGGGCTGGTAGAACTTGGAGAGCTGTGGGTTCCCCTGGTTGTTGAAGATGAAAATGGCCTTGATCCAGCTGGGCCAGGCAGACCTGGTGGGCACTGAAGGCCAGGGTGGGGGTGGGCACTTGAGATACTCATTGGGATCTTGAGGGCAATCTTCCCCATCTGCCTCCTCCCTCACACCCCTGGGCAGTAGGGCCAGTTAGTATTACCTTGTGTGTAGATATCTTGTGGTAGATAACTTTTGAAAACATAGTGTGCCAAATAAAGTTCTGGTTATAATATGAATACATAAGAAAAAAGTACATTATATGGCTTTTAGTTAAATTATGGGAGAAATATGTACACCAAGTTAAGATTTTTAAGAATAATTTATTTTAAAACAAAAAAATAGCTTTAAGAAATGAAAAAAGTCTGTCAGTTAGAATGATACCCCTCCCATATCTGAGAATTGAAAATAGTATGAATACTCTAAGAAATAGCAAACTTTTTTTTTTCAGTCAGGGTCTGGCTGTGTAGCTCAGGTGGCCTTGAACTCACTACTGTAGGCCAGGCTGGCCTTAAACTCATGGCAATCTCCTCCCTCAGCCTCCCAAGTGCTGGGATTACAGGTGTGCACCACCAAGCCCAGCTGAAACTGTAAATTTAAAGAACTCAACTAGGAAGTATATCTCATATGTGGAAACATTAAGAAGGTGGTTTGATACACGCATCTGAAGTTTAGTGGAGAAGTGAGGGCTTGGGTGTCATGCAATAATAAAGAATTTAAACCATGACACAAATGAGATCATCAGGGAGAGTATAAATGGAGAACAGAAGTCTGGGATAGAACCCTGGAACACTCCATACTTTAGAGTTCTAGGAGAGGTGGAAGAACTAGAAAAGGAAACCCCTTGAGGGAAAAATTGGAGAGTTGATTTCTCAAAAATGAAATGCATGATTTCAGGAGCAATAGGGCAGTTTGATTGAGTACTTCTGGAAGGTTAAGTAAGGTAACAGAAATGATCATTTGGGTTTGGCAACGTGAAGATCACTGATGATTTTGTAAACATAGTCTTAGTGGGATGGCAATGATAGATGTCCACTTTGACCATAGGTCCAGAAGTGTGAAAAGTGGAGGTGAAAGTGAGATGAGAAAACAGATATGGGTTAGTAGCTAAAGCAAAATGTAAGGTCAAGGACTGCTTTTATTAATGGGAGATACTAGAACATGAGAGGCAGAGGAAGAAGATTTATAATGCAGGAAACAGGCAAAAGTTACAGAGAAGACAAGAATAGATTCTACCCAGAATACAAATAGAAGTCTTTGCTTAAAACAGAGACACTTCATCTGTTTCATCAGTTAGAAGAGAAGATGTGTGTTGGGAAACGAAGTCATACACAGCCTGTCCACACTTTCATGGCTGCATAAGAGTATGCCTTGCTTGGGCCTGGAACATTTTTCACATGGAGATAAGAAGTCTTCACTGCCTTTTCTGGGCATATTGGTGTGTTTGAGAATAAGTTTTCCTGTTCCAGGCTTGATGTGTACCTCTTTTTTCTACTTAAAGAATGTGCATATATGACCACCTTGTCAAGCCCGCTGCTATATCCACTCTTGGCAGGGAGGAAAAGGGATTCTTTTGGCCACATTCTAGGAAGGATGCAAACAGATTATCACTCTGCACCTATTGCAGGGAAAGACTTGTTGGCCATGGGGAACCAATACCCTTGAAGGTGATCTTGCTCTATCTCTATGTGTGAGTAAAGCATTGTTCCTTCCACAGCCTGTATGAGTCATCTCTGTCTTAGTGGTGCTGACACCAAAAGCCATGCAGTGAGTAGAATACTGGGTCTGTTGCTTATGGTGGTGAGCAATAGATGGCAGTTGTTCAACAGTTTTTCACAGCAAGTAGGGTCATCATGGCATGGTAGAAATACAGGGTTCATCAGTCCATCCATTTGAGGGTGGTGCCAGCTTCCTGAGCGGGTGATGGGCTGAGAGGTGCTGGCCTTTCTCTGGTTGCACAAGGGCAAATGGGTCTCCTTGTCAACAAGGATAAACTGGTGCAATATATGAGAGTAAAAACGCAAGAAGTAGACTCTAAAATCACAGGAAAACAATATACTGGCTCCTAGGCTACTTTTCTATGCCCTGCTAACTGCCAATTCCCACTGTGTCCCAGAGGTCACAGACAATCCCTGAAGAGAAATCAAAGGTCTTCTGTATAGGAAGCTTTCTTTGGTCTGATCATTATAAGACCCAACTAGGACCTATTTTCATTCCTCACAAAATCATGCATGATATCGATGATGAAAATGAAACTATTGAAATGAGGTCCTTCTCTGAGAATGAAATATGAAAACTGAACGATAGCAATGGGCAGAGGCCAGGGAAGTCCCATGTGGCTTGCATGGCTGCCTGTTTGATGTGGGGTTGGGTATTGCTGACTCAAATGTCTCAGGCTGAGAGGTGCAGTCTAGGGAAACTAACCACAAATCTCCTGTTACAACACGTTTTAAAAAAGCACATCTGTTAGAGGAAGGCGCGGTGGCACTAAGCTAAATCCTTGGCCTTAGCACATCTGTTAGAAAAACAAAAACTGTTTTTTCCTCTAGTCTCATGCCATAATCAACACAGAGGACTTCTTGAGACCTTACAAGGTGTGGAGATTTCTTCCTATTGGCAAGCAGTCAGTTCTGCAGCAGACACCAGATGAGTGTCTTCTAATCTAATCTACCTTCAGACAGTGTCAGATCCCACAGTCTTAGTTCGTAAAACTGCTCCCCTCTTTACTGTAGAGGCCAGTCATAAGTTCCGGTTTTTTAAAAACTGTGCTTCTGACAGGCTGGCTATAAATCAAGGTTCCCACAACCCGGTCTTTAGGTTTCATTAATTTGCTGGAGTGACTCACAGAACTCAGGGAAACACATTTACCATTTTAGGTTATTTATTTATTTATTTATTCATATATTATTTTGAGACAGAGTCTCCATATGTAGTCAAGTTGGTCTTGAACTTGATATATAGTCCAGACTGCCCTTGAACTCTATCCTTCTGTTTCAGCCTTCTGAGTGCTGGGATTGTAGCCATGCATCATCATGCCCAGCTATACTACTCTATTTTAAAGGATACAGATGAAGAGAATGAGGTGTGGGGTTGAGGTATGGGGAAATGGGCATGGAACTTCTGTGTTCTCTCTGGTAAACCACTTGGCCAGGAACAGCCACAAGTTTAGCTATCCAGATGCTCTCTCAACCCTGTCCTTGAGTTGCTATGAAGGTTTCATCACACAGGCCATTGATTGGTTATCAATTTAACCTTTAGCCCCTCTCCCCCTCCCCATCTGAAGGTATGTAGAGATTGATAGCTATCAGTCAATTTACTGGCCAAAAAAAAAAAATACTATCACTTCACAGATTCCAAGCGTTTTTGGAAGCATATGTTGGGACATGTGGAGTAAGACCAAATATTTCATATCACAAATCCAACAGAGACTGAGAAAGAAGTCAGAGACAGAGATGAGGCTGATTTTTCTTGATCTAGATGGCAAAGAGAAATGGTATTCCCAAATATGAGGGACTTCTCTAAGACTAAGGCTCCCTGAAAAACCATTCATGAAGCCATAACTTTTATTTAGGTAAAAGCCATATAGACCTGTCTGCATGACCCTGCTCCCAGGGATATGGAAGACAGAGTGTTCCTCAATAATAGCCATGGGTGAAGCTTCACTGAAATGTGCTGCTTTAAGATAAAAACAAACTCATTTTAATAATTTCCAACAATGTAGGCTTGAGGCAGGAGATTAGGGCATGACCAGCCAGCTGAGCAAGTGAGCATGACCTGTCAGTCACAGAGATCAGGACACAGCCACAGAAAACATTTTCCAAGCCCTGCACCTAGGACCAATCAGCGAGTTCTACCTTCAGTTCTTCTGTTGCAAAATCAAGTAGCTCTTTCATAGGACTGCCTGGATACGACCTCAGCCTAAAGAATAAGGGATATGAAATACCTCTGCCATTAACCTCATGGTCACTGTGAACTTTCTCAGTGTCCTACTCTTACTTTGCAGAGTGTACTTCTTTTACTACCTTTAATAAATATAAAACCTTGCTCCTTTTTAAATATATCTTGCCTAGTTTTTGTTCAGGACACCAAGAACCTGGAAAGAGTCTACAGAACCCCGGAATACTGTAACAGGCTGTCTTAGTTACTTTTCTTGTTGTTGAGACAAAATACCTAACACCTACAAGTCAAAGGAGGAAAGATTGCAGCTCACAGTTTTTTGATGTTTCAGTCCATAGTCAGCTGGGTTCAAGGCAGGGCAGCATGACAAAGATGCATGGCAGAGTCGGCAGGAGGCAGCAAAGCAGCAACAACAATCCTGCCTTCTTTCTGTCCCTATATATTCAATCCAGGCTACAAGCCTATTGATTGGTACCACCCATACCCAGGATGAGGCTTTCATTATCCACATCCTCAATCCCAGTTTCACACCTTTAATACACATTCACAAAACCTAATCCAGCCGCCTTGGAAACTTCCCACCTATGACTGCATGAGGCTTTGGGAGGACATCTAGCTACAAGCCATAACACAGGCAGAGTGGAAACCCAACACTGAAAAGCTATAACTAGAAAACAAAAAGGGGAATATTCAGGGCTGACCCACAGAAGAAGAAAAAGAGAGAATAGGATTGACCCACAGAATAATATGACTTTCATTGCTGAAACATAGACAAAAAGGAAATTGATGGGATCCCTGCAGAACACCTCAGCCAATGTGATAGGACAAAAAGAGGTCGCTCCAAATTAGAGATTTAAACCCCTAATCTAAGCCATGAAGACAAACACATAAGCAACAAACAAGAAGGATTTAGGCTGGGGATATGGCTCAGTGGTAGAATGCTTATCTATCATGCTTGAGGGCTTGGGTTTGATCCCTAGCACCCCTCACTTCCCAAAAAGGGGGACTCACAAAATTGAAAATACTCAGAATCTATACAACAGTTCAAGTCCCTGAACACAGGGACTATGGCTTCTTTGTTCTCTGACCAAGACAATGAAGAAGACAATTCTGAATTCTGACTGTGAATATCATGAGTCAAACAAGAAGGATAATTCCTCTCACATACACCTCAACTTTACTCCTTTCAACAAAACATACATATGGATAAAACCAAGGTCTCCATGTGCCCAAAGAAATGGTTAAGGAAAAACTAATACCCCCCCCCTTTTTTTATACCAGAAATCAAACTCAGGACCTTGCACTTGCAAGGCAGGCGCCAGAACCACTGAGCTAAATCCCTGGCCCCTAAAACTAATAATTTTGAGATACGCATAATGACTATGGCTGTTGAATAGAGCTCTTTGGCCATTTGAAGAGCAGATGATCATAGCTTCCACAGCTGAATGCATTTTAATATTGGCATTTAAGCTACTTCCACCAAGGGGATATGCTCCTTATAAAAACAAATTTAAACCAAAACGTGGGAGAAGTCCGAGCTTATCTACCATTTAAATTACTCAACACTTAGCAGGCTATTCATCAAAGCAGTACTGCATACCAGATGGAGCAAAGGACTTTTGGTACAGAATCGGCTGCTGGCTGGAGTGTTGTATATATTACTGTGCTGCATTTTACAGTCCCATATGGACTATAAAAAAGCCCTCAGGGTCTTGGAGGATGACTTTAAACTGTTCAAGATTAAATGCTTAGGTCCTGCCCTTGGTTCTTGCAGTACCCAACATCATTGCCGTCACTGAAGTGGTGGAGGCCCATACAGGTAACTAACATGCGGTTGTTGATCTGACTGCTCTTTCTTCTCAATTTCTCTTCTCCTTTACTTTGCAGGTGTGGGGTTGTATCTCAGTACTAAGCAACTATGACAATTACTCTGTGGTAAACTTGGAATGGGGAGGCAGATTATTCAAATCACAGTTAATTATTTAGAAATAGCTAGTATACTCACATTGTTTCAAATTCAAAAGCTCTAGTAAATTTTGTGTTTTGACTTCCAACTCTCATCTATCCTATTTACCTCCCTGAAGATGATTAATATTATCAGTTTCTAGTGTTTTCTTCTAGAAATATTCAATCTATGTTATTGTTTCGTTTGGCATGGATATACCAGGCATTAAATACTTTGCGTCCTTTTTATGTAAATAATATGAAATATGTTTTTTATTTTAGGAATAACTTTGTTGATTATTTTATATCAATATACAAGATCATTTCGGTATAGGTTTTTAAGAAAATAGCTTTAAAATGTCCCATTTTATGAATGTGCTGTTGATGACCATTTAGGTACTTTCAATACTCTTTTTTTTTTTTTTTTTAGACAGGGTTTTGTTATGTAGTTCAGGCTGGCCTTGAACTCACAGTGATGTTCCTGCCCCAGCCTCCGGAGGGCTGGGACTGCAGGTGTGGGCCACTATGCCTGGCTCTTTGGATAATCTTGCATGTAATCTTTATATCTGCAAGTGCATTCATAGGATGAACTTTCCAAGTGCAATCGCTGAGTCAAAAGATATGGGAACTTTTCATGCCAACTGATTTTGCCAAATTGTCCTTCAACATGCCTTTTTTAAATAGTCTTTTGACTGATCTCTCTGCCTTCAAACACCCTTTAAATGCTGCCAAAGACAGTTTCTAAAATAAAGCTCTAATCTTGTTAATCTTGTAATCTGCTTCATAAAACTTATCAGTGACTTCCAAATACAGATGAGATCGAAACTTCTTAGTATGGAGGTCATGCCTCTTCTTTTTACTTATTTTATTTATCTGGCTAGATTCACCTCTCACCATTTCCTTAGGTATATTTTATATTTTAGCCAAATTAGCACCTGTTTCTTATATGTTGTGCTTTATGCCTCTGTACCTTTGTAGATGTAACTTTCTTGGCTTGGAATACCCACTTATTCTTCAATAACTCAGTTTAATTACCTCCTACTCAAATGGAGCAAGATACACCTTCATTTCTGAGAGCACAGTGCTAGGTACATTAAAGACTGCCCTGACTAACTGAATAGCAATTACCTGTTCATATGTCAGTTAAATAGATGCACATGCGAAAATATAAAAAAGAAATTCACAATCTAGTCAGGCAATAAGGAGATTAGTTGAATCCAATCAGCCAGTGAAGGAAATTGGCTGTAGCTCTGGGTGGGTTAATGCATGCCATCTGCCCAAATGAGAGAGAAATTATATGAAAATTGGCCAATTGTGAAATGTAAAGAACACTCAGGGGATGCATAATGCCAATATATCTTCTTTTCTGTCTCCTACCTCTCACTTTATCTTTGACACTATCAGATTATATAGTTTAACTCATCCTCAGAGTAACCACATTGATTGCACAAATTGTGCTTTCTGTCTGAAATCCCCTTCTCTATTTTACCTGTATGGGGAATGTCAAATCTTGTCCCCAAATCTAGATCTAAAGTTAGATTCTCTGGGAAGCTTTCCCAAGTACAGAATCATTTACTCCATTATAGTACTTCTAAAATTTGAGCTTTTCTCCCCATTATTTGATCATACAATATTTTAATTTATTTATTTGCATGGTTATTAGCCTTGTCTAGAAAGAACAAGAACTTCTTTAAGGCAGAATTATGTCCTATTTATCTCTGTATCTTAATATCTTCCAGGCAATGTTTGGTATATAGTATTTGCTTGATAAATGTTCATTTAGCTGAATTGACCACGCAATTTATGTGTCATCTGTAGTATAGTTCAGTAAGAACAGGACCTCTGGAGTTAGACTGCTGGTTTTTAATGAAGGACCTGTAACTTACTAGCTGTGTAACCTTGGAAATAATTATCTGCTATATAAAAATATGTGTGTGTGCTTGTGTGTGTGTGATAGGCAATAGTGTTACTCCAAGTACTGGTTTGAAAAGAGATAAGAACTTGTTCCAGAATACAAAGTAATTCTTATTTATTTATTTATTGAGACAGGGCCTCACTATGTAGCTTAGCCTGGCCTCGAACTCATGACAATCCTCCCGCCTCAGCTTCCTGAGAGCTAGGATTACAAGTGTGTACTACGATGCCTGGCCCTCATTCTTTTTTAATAAAGCCTTGCTATGAAAAATTTGTTAGTTGAACTAAATAGGGTGCTTACTAAAATAGTTGCTTTTCATCATGGATTAGAAAAAGTGTCTAACTGTGGTCTTACTTTGAGTGACACTTCCTGGGCTATTGCAGTTGTACAGGTTAGAGTTGACAGTGGCTGGACTGGAGTAATAATACTAGAGATGAAAAGAAATGAATTTATTGGGCTCTATTGTGATGACAGAAACAGCAGAACTTGCCCACAAATTTATGGGTGCAGGAGAAAGAAAAAATAACTCAGATTTTGAACTTGAGCAACAAGGTAGATGGCAGTGGTATTTATTCAGTTAGAGAAGTGTGGAAGAGGACCAGGTTTGAGAGAGGACTCAAGTGTTCTGGGGAAACATTCTTGAGTTCCAGAGAGATCAGATTATAAATATTTAGTGTTCTGGGATTGAACCCAGGGCCTTCACACTGAGCTAAGTACCCAGCTCTTTTTTAATTTTTTAAAAAATTTTTATTTTGAGACAAGGTCTTGCTAAGTCACTAAGTTGCCCACACTGGGCTTGAACTCAATATCCTTTTGCCTCATGCTTGCAGAGTGCTGGGATTATAGGTGTGTGTCTGACCATTATAAGTCGCCATGCCTGACCATCTTCCTTCCTTCCTTCCTTCCTTCCTTCCTTCCTTCCTTCCTTCCTTCCTTCTTTTCTTTCTTTCTTTCTTTTTCCATCTTTATTTTTTAAAAGCTTATTTGTTCATGTTTTAAAAATAAAAAAGTAAAATATTATGAAATGCAAAACTCTTTTATACACTCTGCACCTTGTCTGTCTAGATTTTTTTTCAGTACTAGGTACTGAATTTAGGGCCTTCACATTGAGTTAAACCCCAGCCTTTTTAAAATTAAAAAAAAATTTAAAAATAAAATTTATTTTATTTTATCCCTTTCCCCGTCAAGTCCCCTCCTCTCCCTATGTATAAAAGCTTTGTTCCCATTTTTCTCTTCTATTTTCACTTTTTTGGTCCTTTCCTTTCCTTCTCCCTCCCTCCTCCCTGTTCCTCTTAAATTTAAATAATTTTCAGACTGCATCTCCCTAAATTGCTGAGTTGTCCAGGCTGTGCTTAAATTTGTGATCCTCCTGCCTCAGCATGACAGAGTTCTTGAATTATAGGAATGTTAATAATATATTTTAAAGCCAGGGTGTGATAATGCATGTCAAAATCCCAGTACTCTGGGAGGCTGAGGCAAGGGGATTGAAAGTTTGAGCCCACTTTGGGCAACTTTATGAGACACTATGTCAAAATTAAAAATTTTTTAAATTTTAGTTTATTAGTCTTGTGTGTAGTACATAATGTTTATATTCATTGTGTGGAGTTGGCACATGTACACAACACATCTCAATTTCTTTTTTTAATCTCACATCCTTTATCTTCCCCCTCCTTCCACCTCTTGATCCTCTTCCTCTTAGAGAATAATCTATCTTCCTACTTCCTTTACTGTATCTATCTTTTATTTTGCTCTTTATTTTTACTCTGGGTTTCTCATATAAGAGAAACAATGTGATATTTAAACTTGTGTGTCTGAATTATTTCACTTAACGTATGATCTCAAGACATACTATTTTCCTACAAATGACTCAAGTTTATCTTTCTTTATCACAGAGTAGTACTCCATGGTGTATAAATACCACATTTTCAGATGCTATTGTGAAAGGAATTGTTTGCTCTATTTCTGTCTCAGTGAGTCTGTTACTAGTGTAGAGGAAAGCTATGGAATTTTGTGTGTTGACCTTGTATCCAGCTACTCTACTGAATTTGGATATTAAGTCTAGAAGACTTTTGGTGGAGTTCTTGGGGTCTTCTATACAGAGTATCATGTCTTCTGCAAATAATGACAATTTGACTTCTTCATTTCCTATTTTTATTCCTTTTATTTCTTTCTTTTCTCTAATTGCAGTGGCTAATGTTTCAAAAACTATATTGAACAGGAGCGGTGACAGTGGACATCATTGTCTTGTTCCTGATTTTAGTGTGAAGGATTTCAGTTTTTGACCATTTAGTATGATACTGGCTGTTGGTTTTTCATAGATGGCTTTTATCAGATTGAGGTAGAGACTGTCTATTCCAATTTTT
>NW_004624799.1:8449583-8462029 GCF_000247695.1 Heterocephalus glaber | reverse complement strand
TATCTGCATCTATGGAGATAATCATATGGTTTTTGTCCTTCGCTCTATTGATATAGTGTATTACATTGATCGATTTGCATATATTGAACCATCCCTGAATCCCTGGGATGAATCCCACTTGATCAGGGTGTATCATCTTCTTGATGATCTTCTGCATTCTGTTTAACAGGTTTTTTTATGTCATCTGCACTCTCTCTTGTTTCTTCATTGACTCTAATCACTCTCATGTTATTCTTCTTTGCATCATCTAGCAGCTGCTGGATTGATTTCTCATGGTCCCTTACTATTATTAAGAAATTTTTTCTTTTCCTGGTCACTAATTCCAGTCCTATCTTCTATATGAAATTCTATCCTCATATTGGCTCTTTCTGCTGTGTAAAGTTTCAGTGGAGTTTTTAATCTCCTGAAAATCTGTTTGCATCAGTTTTATGGATTCCATTTGTTTCCTATGTTGAGATTCCATCATATTCCTCAGCTTCTTTTTTTTTTTGTCTTTTCCTCTCTAGATTTATTAATCATGTCTTGTCGTATGGGCACAATCTCTGCTGTTTTCTGAGAAATTATTTCTGATTTCATTTTTTCCCGATTCCCTTTCATTGCCAGTTGAGGGAGTCCATGTGGTTCAGTATCAGATTGTTCCATCTCATTGCCTTTTATGGTTCCCTTAAGTTATCTGGAAGTCTGGTTTTGGGACTTATTTATGTGTCTTCTCATTTCAACAGATGCAGCTTGCCGTGTCTTTGTTGAAGTGACTTTTTGCTCACCCAGTGGTCTTGAATTCTCAGCAAGCCACCAAGCAGCCTTTACTCTGCTGCTCACTAGTACACCAATTCCTGGCTTTAGAGCAGTGGCCTTCTAGATCCCTGAGCTGACTGGGCTTCTGGCTGGGGCCTGAGCACACTTGGGATGGTATCTAGGCATGCCTGTCACTGGGGCCCCTATGTAGCTATTGTCTGGGAGGGCCTTTGGTTGGGACCTGTGCACCCCAGTTTCTGTTGCCAGCACAGGCTTTGACTAGGGTCTCCACACACTTATCAATGGTATCGGGGTGAACCTCTGGGTGTTGCTTGTGTGGCTGTACAACTCTTCTCCAGGTGGGTCCCTGGCTGTGGCCAATGGTATGGCGAGCCTCTGGCTAAAGCCTGTGTGCCCATACAGCCCCTTTCTGGGCAGACCTTTGGCTTGGGCTGGTGTGCCAGAGCCTCAGGGGTCAGGTGGAGCCCTGGCTGGGATCTGTGGGCAGCCTCACTGTCTGAGCCACACAGCTGCTCCCGGGGATCTGCACACACTCACAGATGGAATGGCAGGCCTCCAGTGGTAGCCTGCTTGCCCATGCAGCTCCTTTCTGGGCAGGCTCCTGGCCTGGGGGTGGGTGGGTGCCAGAGCCTCTGGTGTTGAGGGGGACCTCCGGCTGGGATCTGCCTGCTGCTGAGCTGGTCTGTGTCACACAGCTGCTCCCCAGAGTCTGCATGCACTCACTGATAGAATGCTCTACAAAGGATTCTTAATGCAATTAGAATGAAATCTATATTCCTTACCCTAGCCTATTTAGTCCTAATGCAAACTGCATCCCTGTATCAGTTAGGATTCAATCAGAGAACAGATCTATGAGTAATATAGAATTAGATTTGTCATACGGGTTTGACAATGAGTAGTTATGAGCGCTAGGAAAGGAGTCTACGTAAGGATATTACTTCTGTATCTGATGTTGGGTTGAAAAGGAAAAAGGAAAGGGAAGCATGATGTGTGGGAGAGCAATAATAAATTAAAAGCTACAGAGATGAATTGAGACTCATGATCATGAACTGGAATTTGTTTTTCATGCCTCATATTATCATTAAAATGTTCCTATGGCAACAAATATTGGATCCCCTATAGACTTTTCTCATAGATATTTCATTAGCTATCCAAAGGTGGTAATATTTTTTCTTTTTATTTTACTGGTACATTTTAGACATACATAATGATAACATTCATTATAGAGAATTTGTACCTGTACATGGTATATCTTGCTTCTTTTTTTCTCATTCCTCTCCCTTCCCCTCAACCCCCTTCCTCTCTTTATCTACAAAAGGCTTTTTTCCATTCTTTTTTTTTCTTGTTCCTTTTTTCCTTTCCCCTTCCTTCCTCCCTTGTTGCCCTTCCCATTTGAATGTTTTCTTCTCATTTCTCAATATTTATTATATATTTTTGTCCTTATTTACACTTTCAATTTCTTATACCAGAGAAACAATGTGGCATTTAAACATGTCTGCCAATTTATTTCATTTAAGAGTATGTCTCAAGGTGCATCTATTTAGCTAAAAATGCCTCAAGCTTGTCCTTCTTTATAACTGAGTAGCACTCCCTTGTATAAAAAAAACACATCTTTATCCATTCATCAGTTGATGGGCATTTTGGCTGTTTCCAGGATTTAGCTATTCCAAACTCTGCCACTATAAACATGGATGTGCATATATTGCTGTGGTATGATGCTTTTAATTGTTTTGGGAAGATACCAAGAAGAGGTATAGCTGGGTCAAATGGAACCCCTAGTTTTAGTTTTTTTGAGGAATCTCCACCCTTCTTTCCACAGTGGTTGCATGAGTCTGCACTACCACCAACAGTGGAGAAGCTTCCTTTTTTCCCCACAGTCCCTCCAGCATTTGTTATTGGTTGATTTCTTTTTTTTTTTTTTTGGGTACTTGGGATTGAACTTGAGTCCTTGCACTTGCAAAGCAGCCACCAGAATCACTGAGCTAAATCCCCGGCCCCATGGTTGATTTCTTAGTAACAGCCATTCTTTCTGGAGTGAGATGGAATCTCAGCATTGTTTTAATTTGTAGCATTTGAATGGCCAGTGATATTGAATATTTTTTCATATATTTATTTGTCGTTTCTATCTCTTCATCTGAGAAATGGCTTTTATCAGATTAAGATAAAGACCATCTATTCCAATTTTCTGTAGGGTTTTTATCATGAATGGATGTTACACCTTGTTAAACACTTTTTAGGCATCTATTAAGATTGTCATATGGTTTTTGTCCTTGGCTCTGTTGATATAGTGTATTACATTTATTGATTATCATATGTTGAACCATCCCTATATCCCTTGGATGAATCCTACTTTGTCATGTTGCATAATTTTCTTGATGATTTGTTGCATTCTGTTTTCCAGAATATTATTGAGTATTTTTGCACCTATGTTCATTAGAGAGATTGCCCTGTAGTACTCTTTTTGGGTAGATATTTCTCTGGTTTTGGTATCAGAGTAATGCTTGCTTCCAGAAATGAATTTTGGAGTATTTTTTCCCTTTCAATTTCATTAAAGAGTTTGAGAAGTAGTAGCATTAGGTCTTCTCTAAATTTCTCATAGAATTCAGCAGTGAATCCCTCAGGGCCAGGGTTTTATTAATTTTTTTTGGTGAGTCTTAAATTACCTCTTCAATTTAATTGACCAATGTTGGATTATTTAGAATTTTTATATCTTCTTGATTCAACTTTGGTAATTCATATGTATCTAGAAATCTGTCCATTTCTTCTGTGTTTTCCGTCTAATTAGAGTACAGCTTCTCTGTACTCTAATGATGATTTTCTCTATTTCTCCAAGATCTGTTCTGATTTCATCTTTTTCATTCCTAATTGAATGGATTTGAATCTTTTCTTTTTTTTTTTGTTCAGTGAAAGGTTTGTCAATTTTATTTAATCTTTCAAAGAACCAACTCTTCAATTCATTGATTCTTTGTATTGTTTTCTTAGTCTCCATTTTGTTTATTTCTGCTCTGATCTTTATAATTTCCTCCCTTGTATGAGCTTCTAGAAAAAGAAGATTGAAGTTCAAAATTAGGTAGCTTATTTGAACTCACTCTGTTTTTTTGATATGGGAATTCACTCCTATAAATTTCTCTCATAGAACTGCTTTCATTGTGTTCATAACTTCTGTTATGTTGTATTGCATTATTGTTTAATTGTAGAAACTGTCTAATTTCTTCTTTAATTTCATCTGTGAACCATTGGTTGTTCAGGGGAGTGTTGTTCAATTTCCATGTTTTTATGAAGTTCTTGTGGTTTCTTTGGTTATTGATTTCCAATTTCATTGCACTATGGTCTGATGATATGCATGAGATAATTTCAGTTCCTTCAGATTTAATTAAGCATGTTGTATGAGCTAGTATCTGATCTGTTTTAGAGAATGTCCCACGTGCAACTGAGAAGAATGTGTATTCTGATTTGTGAGGTGGAACACTCTGTAGACATCTACTAAGTCCATTTGTTCAAAAAGTTTGGTTCAGTTCTGATGTTTCTTTGTTGATTTTCTATCTAGTTGATCTATTTGTGACAGTGGGATATTGTATTACAATTGTATTAGTACTTAGTTGATTTTTCATGTTCATTAATATTTGTTTTATATAGCTGGGTGCACTGGTATTTGGTGCATATATATTTATGACTTTTATCTCTTCCTCTTTTATTGTTCCATTTACAAGTGAACAATATAGTGACCTTTTTGTCTGTCTTAATATGTCTTGGCTTGAAATCCGCTTTGTCTGAAAATAGAATACTACTCTTGCTTTTTTTTTTTCTGGCTTCCTATTGCATGGAGTATTATTTTTCATCCTTTACTCTCAGTCTATAAATTTCTTTTTGGATTAAGTGTGTTTCTTATATGCAGCATATTGTTGGATCTTGTTTCTTGATCTATTCTGCCAGTTGGTTTGGATTGGTGAATTGAGACCATTTTTATTGATGATTATAGCTGATATGTATTGACTTATCCTTGGCAAGTTATTTTCCTGTTATTGGTTTTCTTCCCTCCCCCCTGTTTAATTACTTGCCTTGCCTGGTGGATTTATTCTTTTGGGGTTCATGGAGTTGTAGTCCTTGTTGTGTCTTTCTAGAATGTCCTTCAGAACATTTTGTAGTGCTGGTTTGGTGGTCAAATTTCCTCAGGTGTTTTTTTCCCATGGAAGTATCTTATTTGCACATCAATTTTGAAAGATAGTTTTGTAGGGTACATCAATCTGGGTTGGAGATTGTTTTCTTTTAGGGCTTGAAACACTTCATGCCAAACTCTCCTTGACTTGAGGGTTTGTGTTGAGAAGCATGCTGTGGTTCTGATGGGCTTTCCCTTACAGGGGGATTTGTTTCTTTTCTCTAACCACTTTTAATATTCTCTTCTTGTATTGAATTTCTGGAATCTTGACTATTATATGTCTTGGTGTAGACTTTTTTGTTGATGGCAAACTGGAGTTCTGTATGCCTCAGTTATCTGTATGTCACATTCTTTTCCCATGCTTGGGAAATTTTCTGCCATTACTTCTGTGAAAAGGTTTTTTATGTCATTTGTGCTAGCTCTTGCTTTTTCTCTGACTCTGATCAATCATATGTTATTCTTCTTTGTAGCATCTAGCAACTGCTGGATTGATTTTTTGTGGTCCTTTGCTGTTTTTAAGAAATATTTTTTTCATGATCTCTAACTACAATACTGTCTTCCATATCTGATATTCTGTCCTCACTATCAAGAACGCCTGCAGAGGATCCTGATCTCCTGCTTGGTGCTACAATACAAGGCAAGAAGAAAGACTTAGAGGCAGAATCAAAAAGAGAAACAGGGAACTGGGATGGTCAGTGCTTGAGCAAGCAAAACCCTGAACAGCCAGAACCACTGATATTTATTGGTGATACAATCATTGTTAAGTTAGGGTGAGAGAGCTATGTGTGGTTGCTAGGGATACGTGGCTGACACAGACAAGGCTTGTAAAAGAAGAAACAAGCATTCATTAGAAACAGAACAGACCAGATATAGATTGCCATTAATGATTACAACTCTGGGAACAGAATTAGGGTGCAAGTTACTCTGGCCTCAGAGTCACATAGGCTTCAGTTGGACTTATTTCTTAAAACAAGTCAGTTGTGGGTTTTATCTTTACAGATGCACTGCTTGCAGCCTGCTTTGGGCATAATCAACAAGGCAGTCTCCCACACCTCACATTGGCTCATTCTACTGCATATACTTTCGGTGGAATTTTTAATTTCCTGGATATGTTTGAATTTGTTTCATGGATTTCAATTTTTTCTTATGTTGGGCATTCATGGTTTCCATCATTTTCCTAAGCTCTTGAATTTTTTAAATCTGTATCTTCTCTAAAGTCATTAAGTATACCTTTCATTATTGTCACATCTCTGTGGTTATCTGAGAAATTATTTCTGATTTGATTTCTTTAAAGCCTCATTCATTTGCTTTGTTATCTCCGCTGTTATTCACTTCAGAGAGTCTAGGTGGGTGACTTTCAAATTGTTCCACTTCATTACCCTCTGGGTTTCCCTTTGGTGAACTGAAAGTTTGGGGTTGCATCTTGCTTAAGTGTCTTCTCATTTTCCTTTTTTTTCAGTTTAATTCCTGGGTTGATACCTATCAATGGCTTAAGGCAAGTAGCTTTTTTTTGCCAGCATTTAGAATACTTAGGAAATGACTATTTCTCTGAGATGTCTTCCAGGCATAGCTGGCTTTTGGAGTTTGAGTCTATTGCAAGATCTTACCTCTTCAATTTATTGAGGATGAGAAGTTGCTGCCTACTTGGCCCAGCCTCTGGTTCTTTTGCACTGGAATTGTTTATGACCCTTAGGCAATCTCAGTCTTGGCATACCAGGATGAGTAACTGATTAGAACAATTATGTCATGTTTTCTAAGGTAGTACAATCAGCAACAATAGCATCAAATACAGCCTAGAAAATGACAAACTGTGGTAACTATTAATTTGCCATCTTTAACTGTATGAACAAGATTTGTGGTTATATAACAAATCTAAGACAAACCAGAAAACTGATGAGCATAACAAAACTGCTAAGTGGTTAGCATGTGTGACATTGTAAATTACTATGAATGTTCAACTGAAAATTTAGAGCCAGTGATTGAGATGACTATGTAATAAGCAGCAAACATATTAATGTTTTTTAGTTTCCTAAGCAAGAGATTCTGATTTCCACTTAAATATTCTAGAAAAATGGATATTATTTTTCTATTAATGGATCTTCAAAGTCCCTCTAAGAGTGGCATCAGCTGACTGTGGTGATACTGTTCTGAAAGAGAAAACAATAATAGAGACTAGAGGTAATCCTTGGGAAGATAAAGAAATAAACCTATTCATCCACTAGCAGGATTTATTTTCTAATTTTCTTCTGCTTTTCATCACTAGATGAAAAATGATGAAGGTTAGAAAAGTTCACAGTACAAAGGATCACAGTTTCAAAAACACATGCTTTTTTTTTTTTTTTTTTTTAGCAATCTTCATGTGCCAAGAGGTAATGCAAAACTGGAAACCTGGTGGTCCCCCAAAGCATGGCTCTGCTGCAGGACCTCTGTGTTTCTTCTCTTGCTTTCTCTCTATCATTGCATGGACACCTAAACACAGAGACTTTATGGAGTCCCTAAGCAGTGCTCACATTTAATTAACATTAACAATACTAATCACATTTAAAGATTCAATCTGCCCCAAATGTGAATTTTTAGGTACCCACATTCCAATTAATTTCCTCTTGAAACTACCTACTTTATTTCCTCTGAAGACATCTCTTATCAGAAGCAATACCCCATTCCACAAAATCCTAGATATAACAAGCAGAAAACAATCAGAATTGGAGGTAGTTGAAATGATTAATCTAACAATTTTAGCAAGATTCCACTAAACCATTCCACACACATATATCTCCATACAATTTCCAAAGATCTTAAAAGTTTGTCTGGATTTCACTCATCATAAAACTTTTTAAATAGCTTATAAATCTATCTGGGAGGATAGACTTTAGAGTTTAATTTGATAAAGTGAATAGAAAATACTTAACTCAGTGCCTGTACTTGGATGCTACTTTAAAAAGAAAGTGCCCTGGTCTCTCTTTTGCAGTTGGCCATTTCCCCTTCTCTTGTGCTGTATGGGAGATGAGCTACCATCTGTGCTTAAAACTCTTTTCCTAAGTAAATACCATAGACTATTTGTGCCCCAAAATTCATATGCATACAATATGTGGGATTGCCTGAATAAAGGCCTGCTTTAAAACTCAGAATATACACTTTACCAATTTTATGTAACTTAAGATGTACTAGATAGATGATAGAGATTGCATTATTCAATAGTGTTCTGGATACAGTCTGTGGTTTTTGTTTGGGTTTTTTTTTTGGTACTGGGAATCGAACTCAGGACCTTGTGCTTGCAAGGCAGGCAGTGGAACCACTGAGCTAAATCCCCAGCCCTTGATTTTTATTAAAGATATTTTTAGAATTCAAGGTAGTAGATGCTTTTTAAGGAACAAATCAGACAATGTACAAGAGAGACTAGAAATCACTCTGCAATGAAGTTACTGATATTGTAGAGATAAGTCCAATAATAGGCACCACTGTCAATAGCAGTAGTGATATATTACTACACCTATTAATAATATAATAATAATGGCTAACATTTATTGTATTTTGTTCTTACTATGGTCTGGGCTCTGTGCTAATGTATTGTGACACATCCTCACAAAACTCTTTGGGTAGGTAATACCATTATCCCAATTTTAAAGGCAAGGAAACTAATGCAGAGAGAAGTACCTTTAAAGTAAGATGCCATGAGAAAAGATACTTAGGTGTAGCATAAAACCAAGGAATTACTGTTCTAAGATTAGACTGTAGCAGACTGTGTCATGTCCCCTTTGCCACCTCTGTGTTCAAGTGGCAGCTGCTGGTTCTCTGCACACTTAGATGCAGTTCTACTGCCAGTATTCTGCTTCAAGCCTAGACTTTTCCATCTTCCCACATTGTGACCCCAGCCTTCCAGTTACTCAAGGTCACATGGTCTTCTTCCGATAGCAGCTGAGAAGCTAATTCTGCAGGGCAGAGACGAATATAGGACAAATGCTCTGTCTTCCATCTTTCAGGGACCAACTCCAGAAGGCCTTCTGTACTGCTCAGAGGTCTCAGAAGAATCAATCATTGAGGCTTACCACAGAGACAAGTAAGGCGCCATAAGTGACTGTTCCTCTTTCCTGCCTCACTTTGCCTGCTCTCTCTCTTCCACCTTCTGAGTCTCTTGCCAAAAACCTACCTCATCTCAGACTCTACTTCAGAGGAACCTAAACTATGATACAATTTGTGAGGAGCAATGCTACATAATTTTAGGGATAAATCATTTGATCAGGCCTAGTTCTCCTGCCTACAGGACAGCTATGGCATTTTGAGACATAATTCCATTTTGGCCCCAGTTCACAACTGAGACCTCAATGATCCAGTGATGCTGTGATGCTCCAGGACAAGATTACACCAGCTGAAGACATCCTGGAAGGAACAAACTGTTCATCTACTCAGCTCCTCATTGGTCTTGGATTGTTACACTGTGTTTATCCTGATGTACTGAACTCTCTGCAAGTCATTTGATACATCTGTTTCTCATGATGTACTGAATAAAAGGTGTGGTAAGCTGGGGGCTTTCATCTTTGCAGCCCAGAGCAGCACTGATCAGGCCCAAAGCTCAGCTTCTCAAAGTCTCATTTTTCTACCTTTCCTGTATAATAAGTTAATTTGCCTTGTGCTGCCATGGCTATCAGGAGACTAGGACTTACTGCAGAGGTTCTAGTAATGTCCCCTTTCCCTGTTCCCTACAGCAATTGACCCTTTCAACTAAATACACAGCATAGGATACCTAAACAAATGAGTTTAACAAAGTCACTCTGTTGAAATTGTTTGCTCATTATATTGTTGCTATTAGTTAATAATTCATTTTAAAAGTCTTATAAAACAGCAGATTTGGGGCAGAGTATGAGCCTTTCTAACAAAACGTATTTTTAGCACTTGCTGAAGTATTTCACCCTAAAATCTTTTCACTCAATAAGACACTGATTAGGTCTTTAGGTAACTGTTCCTATAGCAACACTCTACAATACTTTATTATTTTTTAAGTCCACCTCCTCAGCCAGAAAATAGATTTCATTTCATATAGCCATCTTTTCCAACTCTGCCACTCAATGATGTGCTTTCTATTATTTAGCTTATTTCCCTTGGGAAATTTTCCCTTTTTTTCTTTCACTATTATTTCAACAGTGAATTTAATTAATTAAAAATATTTCATTAGTCGGTATGTTTCTGTATATTGGTATATGTTTAATGATATAAGAACAATAATAATGACAATTACATAGAAACCAAATACTTGAGACCTTCTAAAAAAAGTGCTTCAACCTTCCTTTCCTGTCAAAGAAGGCTAAGGATATAGCAAGCTACAGGAGTGGAAAGGCCTCTTGCCAGGATGATGCACTCATATATTCATTTATTCTGGTGCTAGTGACACACTGTAAAAGACAGACATGGTTCCTGCCCTCACAGAACTTACACTTTGAAAGAGGCAGAGAAAAAAATCATTAGCTATGCATGTGAGAAGTAGGGAAAACAGAGAGAGCTTTGGAAATGTGGCAGAGGGGACTACCCCATCAAGGAGGAGGCAAAAGGTTTGCACAGAGGTCTTACACATATTTCCATCCCTACAACAAAATAACTGAGATAATCAACTCATGAAGAAAGAAGGATTATTTTGGCTCACATTTTTGGAGTTTCCAGTCCCCATTGCTTTGGCCTTATCAGGAGGCAGCACATCATATTGGACGTACATGGTACATCAAAACTGTTCATATCATGAGCCAAGGAGCAAAGTAGAAAAAAAAGAGAAAGAGAGAGACCATGCTCCCCAAAGTCCCAGACATTGGCATACCCCCAGTGACCAAAGAAGTCCCACTAAGCCCCATTTTTCAAAGGTTTCACCACCTGGTACAGCCACCAGAGGACCAAACCTTTAAACTGATAAGAACAGATACTACACTTGGTCTTAGCCAAAAGGCTGAGAAGGGATACCAAACCTTTAATACATGGGCTTTTGGGGAACATTCAACATCCAAATTATAGCAACAGGAAACTATGTTTTAGCTGAGACCCTAAAAATGAGTTCAATTTAGACATGGGAACTGAGGAAGAGAAAAAAAATTAGCAAACTAGAAGGAAGAAACTGTGTGTTAGGTGACTTGGGGGCAGAAATCCTGAAAGCAGTTAGGTTTGAATGGAGTGATGTATGTGAAGACTCAGGAGAGACAAAGTGGCAAAGACCAGATCACATAGACCCTCATAAACCATGTGAATTGCTTCGGGTAACTCCAGTGCTATGATTCTGAACCCCAATACTTAGAGGCTTAGCACAATCAAAGTTAGCATTTACCCACAATATGGTCCAGGACAGGTGTTCTAGGTTGGTGAGGAATACTCCTCCCTCATGGAATTAGTTTTTCTTTCATGAAGAAAAAGATTACTTCTGGCATTTTTCTTGAAAAATCCTGGGTCTGATGCAATGCAGTAACCTACCAAACATAAAGGAAGCACTGAGGGCAGTTTTCAGGACATTGGAGTTTGCAGTCATCAAGGGCTCTTTACTTTGTCATGAATTGTGATTCACAGTTTATTTGAAGGAAAAAGCTGAAGTGGGGCAAAGCATTTGGATGACAGTGTCATAGAAAAGCTGAGGGAATTATTGTCTCAACTTCTTTCCTCTGAGCTTATACCTCATCAAAGTGTCCAAAGCATACAACTGAAATATTATTATTCTCAAGTCATTTTTTAGACTGCACTGCATCAATTCTTGGAAAATGAGCTGTTTTGTGACTTTATGAAGGAATACAAAATTACATGACAGGGGTTTATTCTCAATTACTTGCTCTACAAATATTTGAAACAAATATACTTGTTGAAGAAAAAGTCCTCTCATCCTGTTTATAACACAAATAGCTGAAGGCAAGCCTAATATATTTTTTCAATTTATCAGCACAAGTTTGTAGTACATAATGATCATATTCCTTGAGAGGAGTTGGTACATGGATATAACACATCTTAATTTTTTTTATTCCTTTCCCCACTCCTCAGTCCTTTCTCTCTCCATCTCTTAGTCCCATTACCATTTGCAAAAGATCAATCTCTCTATATTCTATTATCTATTATTTTATTCTTGGTACATTTTAGGTGTAAAATACATTTACATACATCATTGGGATCTTGTACCATTACATGAGTCTCTTGGTTCTTATTTTTTCCCCTTCCCCTGCCCTCCTTTCACTCTCTCCACCCTTCCCTATTTGCAAAGACTTTGTGTCCATTTTTTCTCCTTTTCTCATATTTTTTCCCCTTCTTTCCTTTCCCCTACCCCTCCCTCTTCCCCTGCTCCTTTAGACCTTTACATTCTATTACACAACATCAATTATACATTTTTAAAATTACAATATCAAGATCTAGGAGACATTATCACAGATTTTACAGAATTTAAAAGGATATAGAAAGCATATTTCAAAAATAAGTTTTGAAATAAATTTGACAACTTCTAAGAAGCACCTTGGAAGACAAATTAATGAAACTAACTCTGGAGGAAATATAAAATTTGAATAGCACCTATTAAAGAAAGTAT
>NW_004624799.1:8373737-8396816 GCF_000247695.1 Heterocephalus glaber | reverse complement strand
AATGTCTGTTCATTTCAGATGCCCATTTTTGGGTTGGGTCTTTAAATTTGGGAGGTCTGATTTTCTTGAGTTCTTTATATATTCTAGATAGTAGTCCTTTGTCTGAGGTGCAGACGGTAAAATTTTTTCCAACATTGTAGGTTGTCTCTTAGCTCTGTTGATGGTTTCTCTTGAATTGCAGAAGCTTTTTAATAAGATGAGATCCCAGTTGTTGATTCTTTGTGTTAGTTCTCATGCTACTGGGGATTTGTTCATAAAGTCTTTTCCCATGCCAATGCCTTCAAGAGTTCTACCTAACTTATCTTCCAGAAAATTTAGTGTTTCTGTTTTAATATTTAGATCTTTAATCTACTTTGATCTTAGTTTAGTGCATGATGGCACCCAAACTTAAAAACCATATAGTTTCTCTTATATGAGAAGCCCAAAGTAGAAATAAATCAAAGAGAAAATAAAAGATAAGAGGGTCTTTGGGAAATGGGAAGGGAACAAGAGATCAGCAGAGAGGAGAGGGAGGGGGGAGGAAGGAAGGAACAGAGGACACAAAAAGAAGTAAGATATGCCACGTACATGTACCAGCTACCCACAATGAATGCACTAATAAAACAAAGTGGAATAAAAAATTTAAAAATGCATATTGAATTCTGAATGCTGAAACATGATATGAAAGATAATGGCTTCAAAATATCCAAGAAACCTGACTTGGTACTAAGAGTAGATTTATAGTTAATCTGCACCTTGTGAACTTGCAGAGATAATTATTTTGAAATGAAGTATGAAAACATTAGTGAACAAAGACCCACCTACTTGGCTGGATTGGCTCAAAGCAGGAAGTACTGTTAACCTCTTTTGCCTCCATGATTCATTAATGTATTCATTCAGTAAATATTTTAGAATACCAGCTTTGTGCCAGGCATGAAGCTAGTTCCTGGTACTAAACTGCTGAGCAAACAAGTAGTGTTCTAGCCTTCAAGAGGCTAATAATTTATTTTATTTTATTTTTATTAGTACATATTTGCACTACATAATGATTAAAATCCTCATGGGAAGTTGGTACATGTACTTAATACATTTTAATTCTTTTTCTATCTCCCTCCCTCCTCCTCCCTCCAACCATTTGTTTTAGAGAGCATCTTTGCCCTAGATGATCAGCTTTTGACACCTCATAGTTTATCTTCATTGTGTTTATTTTCTGCACTCCACATAACTTATCTTACACATGACTTTAGTAAAAATGTAAAGCATCCCTGAAAGATCAAATCTTTCCTGAATTTCCAACGTACCAGCCTGCCATATGGATTTTGAGCTTGCCAGGCCCCACAGTTACATGAACCAATTCCTTAAGCTAAATCAATCTCTTTTTCATCTATCTATCTATCTATCTATCTATCTATCTATCTATCTATCATCATCATCTATCATTATCTATCACAATCATCATCATCACCATCATCATCATAATCTATCTCTATTTGTTCTGTTTTTTTGAAGAACCTGACTAATACAATGCTCTTCTCTACAGAACATTTATAAATACAGGTGGAATGCTTTAGGGAGTAGTACATGTTAATGGTTTCTCATTCCCTTTGTGAAAATAGAAAGGTAAGTGTTGACTGGAATTCATAGCACTAAATTCCAACAAGTCTAGAAATTACAAATAGTGTTGGTATACATCTATTTACAAGATTGCTATTTTATCCCAGCTTGTTAACATTTAACCTTAGTGGCTGTGTTTCATGTCCTGTTACAGAACTTTGAACTTTTGCAGCAGTAATATCTAAACCCTTGACAAGGGCAGACCTACCTTGCCTGTTTCTGACAATTCCCAAAATGTCTCAAACTCCGAAAGGAAATCATAGGAAAGCATAACCTGGTTTCCTTTTTTTTTGGTACCTGGGATCAAACTCAGGACCTTGCACTTGTGAGGCAGGCACAGTGGCACTGAGCCAAGTCCCCGGATCAAGCATAACCCTGTTTAATATGTCCCTGTGTGACTGCTGCCATTTACATGTGGCTAATAACTCTGTTCTCAATCACGTTTCTTCTTCACAGTTTTAGAGGCTGGAAGTCTGAGATTTGTGTGCCAAACCTGTCTTGCAGAAGAAGCCTTCTCTCTGTGTCCTGACATAATGGAGAGAAAGAAAAGGAAAGCTCTGTGGCGCCATCATAAAGACCCCACCCTCATGAACTCATTTAAGGCTAATCACCTCTCAAAGGCTCCACTCTTAATACCATCACACTGGAGTTTGGGGATTCAGCACATGAATTTGGTAAGGGCAGGGAACACATTTTAGTGTATAACACTGAATATGAACAAGTTATGTGCTTAAACAAGAAATTTGCTTCTTTGAAAATATATATACACATACTTGATAGTACACAGAAAACAAAAAAGTAAGATTTGCTTGAAACTTATGTGCAGTTTCTTTGGAGAGAAGTCTGCTCCTTTTATTTATTTATTTTTTTAAATTTTATTTTTTTCATTAAGTTTATTGGTTACAGTACAGTTACATTCATCATTGAGAACTTGTACCTTTACATGATGTATCTTGGTTCTTATTTTTACCCATTCCTCTGCCTTCCCTTCAACCCCTCCACCCCTTCCTATTTACAAAGATGTTGTTTCCATTTTCTCCTTTTCTCATATTTTTTCCTTTCCCTTCAAGTCTATTCCTTTTAAAAAAGTGATTTCAGATGAATCAAACCTCCTTGCAGGCTGACCTCCTGCCATGTATTTTTGCATGTGATGGAGACAGAAGAGCACAAAGATAAAACATCTTAGTTTTATTTGATTTGATTTTTATTGCATTCTTCAGAGGCCAGAAGTAGTGGTTATATATCAATAGTGATATTTTTGCTACTTTGGGCAATATTTTTGAAATGGTGTTGGGTACCCACCCCTGTCATGATGGTGACAGTGTTGTAGGTGGGAGTCAAGATAGTCATTCACTGACCTGAAGTAATTTACAGACTGGTTGGGGAAAATATTTGTTGTCTCAGCCCCTACCCATGCATGTGTCAATGGGTCTGTTTTGCTTGTTTCATACAGAATCCTTAGTTCCTTCTTTATTTAAGTTCCACAATGGAGATTCTGACAACTGAAAACAAATAGTTTAAATGCATGAATCCTCATACTTCATATATCATATGCAGTGTAGATACTTTCCCATGGGAAATTGGACAGAAAGAAAAAGGAACAGAGCGTTTATGACTCTCATCACTTTTTATAGTCAGACTGCGAAGCAAACTAAAAAGAAAAAGAAAAATGTATAGTTTCCTTAGCTGCAATGGAGTGGATTAAAAATATCTAGTGCCTACTCTAAAACCCTTGGCTGAGCTGTGAGAGCAGCCACTTGCCTGTCAGATGTTTAATTACTACTCCCTCCCCCTCAGCCAGTAGCAGGGAACCATGGAGACCATATTGTTGCCCATATGTTGGAAAGATACTAAATGAAACCCCTATAAAACATGTTGACAAGTCTCCTGCAGCAGTTGAGGTTCTGTGACTCAAATTTTCTAACATATCATTCCAATTGTGGTGTTTTAAAATCTTTTCTCTCAGTGGTACAGGCTGACAGCTCTTTGTCAAGGACTGAGATATTGTTATTATACATCAATGCTATTTAAAAAGAAAGTGAATATCTCAGTGGGACTGGATTTCAGCAGTTGAGTTAGGTCTACACTTGCAATGTTAGGTCACAAAAACCTTATGTTCAGCATGTTCTGCTCTGAAGTGTGCAGTATGCTCAGAGAATTCAAGTCAGAGACAGAAGCTACTCTGTCCATTTGCAAAAACACAGACATACTCTTCTGAAGTTAATTATTCCATGTCTAGTAGAAAAAGGTCTCTTCTCACCCCTCCCCCAATTTCTTATGCTTCTTTATCACACCTCTCGGCATCGATAGCTTATTTTAAAATACATTTTGTACTTTTTTTCTGCTAAATTCAAGAAAAGAAAATTGACCCCTAGTTGATCCCAATTTTCCTACATCTGTAACTCCTATCCATAGGCAATGGTACTTTTGTCTTTGTTATATACTTTTAAGGGGAATGGGTAGCCTTTCCCTTGTAAGAGAACAAAATATGTAGACAAACTGAAAAACAAAACAAAACTGACAGCTGAAGATTTCTCAGGTTTTTTTGCACATATTGTCATTAATTGTATTCTGCAAAGGGCTCTATTGTTAATTACGCTTGGGAAATTTAGTATTAAATCAACTTGAATAAGTTCTTTTTTCTTCACTACAAGATTCCTTAGAGCCTACAATGTGTTTATACATATTGTAAATTTCCATGAAGGTGGTCTAGCATATGGATTTCTCCCAATCTGGTACACTACCATTTTCTTTTCTTTTTCAGTAGAATTTGTGGGATTGCTGAGATAACCTTGTCACTTTCTGTTTCTATATTGAAACTAATACCTGTATTGGTTGGGTTAATTTGTTTCATGTAATGGCATTTCAAAGTTTATTTTTAAAGCAATGCCTATAGTCTCTGAGAGTACTGTTAGCAAAATTATGAAACATAGATAAAGGCTTTCTTTGAAGGAGTTATGATCTAACATGTACTTATATATATTTAGAACATGGCACATTTTAATGATGAAGAGTTAACAGTGCTTCTATAAGTGGCTTATGCATCAGGTTGTAATTTGTACATTGATATATTGTTTAAAATTTCTTCCTCTTGTCTGTGAGTAGAGCTTAAAGAGTAGGGGGAAGTCCTGACTTCTGAGTTAAGAGCTTTTTCACAAGAATCTTTCCAGGAAGATCCTTCACAGTATGGAAGATTAAAAAAAAACTATTTGCTTTTATTCATAATTTATTCATAATTGCCAAAACTTAGAATCAACCAAAATGTCCTTCAGTAGGTGTGCAAATAAATTGTTGAATAGCTGTCCAATAGAAAGTTATTCAGTGATAAAAAGAAATGAGCTATCAAGCCAGGAAAGAAGATAGGGAAAACTTATATACATATTTTTAAGTGAAAGAAGCCACCTTAAAAAAATCTACAGATTGTATGAGTCAAATTATGTGAAATTCTGGAAAAGGTACAATTATGGAGATAGTAAAAAATTAGTGGTCTCTCTAGGTTGGGTAGGGATGAATAGATAGAAATTTTTAGTCAGTGGAACTACTGTATTAGATATGAGACTGCAATGGTCCATACATGCCATTATACATTTTGTAAAACCCAAAGACTGTACAGGATAAAGAATGAACCTTAGTAAGAGTGTATCAATATTAGCTCATCAAGTGTTACAAGTGAACCACACTAAAAGAAAGTGTTAGTAATAGTGGAAACTGTATGTGTTGTGAGGAGGTGAGAGGAATATGGGTACTCTTGAAAAATCAGATTTTGAATTTAATTTTTGTGTGGGGAAAACTGATACTGTATTTAAAAACTAAAACTCTGGTTATGATTTTGAGATAATCCTGATACTGAGATTAAAGGCAAATGAGATGCTTTTCTGCTAAGAGGTAAAAAACTTACTATAATTTTCTTCAATAAGAGAACAAAGTCACTATATCAGTGAAGAGGGAAAATGTGTTCAGCTCTTTAAGAGGAAGGTAGTCATCAAGTATATATTTTACTTAAAACAGAGGGGTATTTATTTATTTAGCAGCAATGAGGATTGAACCCAGGGCCTTCACACTAAGCTGTGTCCTAGGCACAGGGTATCTTTTTATGTGTATTTCCTTGCAGTTAAAATGTTACATATTAAAAGTTTCAGATCACTCTTAATGATATGTAAAGCTGGAGAATAATATATACACTTGCTACAGTCCAAGAAATCTACCATAAACTAAATTTATTTCTCCATTCTCAGTCACCTAGATTTGTGGGTTTGCCATGTGCTTCAAATGGCTTTCCACAGGGCTGGCAGGTTTTTATAAAATAAAGTTCCAAACACAACCATGATTTATTTAAAGGAAGATTCCTCTGACATGAAAAGAACATTCTTGCTTGTTTGACTTTTCTCTTTTCTTTCCTTTCTAGGAATCAAATTGGATCACTTTAATTTAAACAAAATTTGTTTAGGGCCTAGAAAATTTCAATTACATACTATTGGCTATTAACAAATATTTTATTAGCTTGCAAAGAAAGAAAGATCATTTAGGTCTTCTCATATGAAGTGCTAATAATTTCTTTTATGACTCACATTTAGGACCCTATCACTCTAATTTCAATATATTTTATTGATACAATAGAACAGAAGGCATTCCTGTGTATCATTCTAAACAGCTGATCTCAGCTCTCTGTGGATACAGACAGCTAATGAAGCAGTTAAAGTAAACTATTCAATAACTCCCAGAGATCCTTAGGCTCAGTCACTCAGCAACATTTATTTAACACCCTTGGTGAGCACAGCATCTTAGCTCTTACCAGAAATAAAAAGCAATAAAAGTGTTTTTTGCCTTCGAGGATTTTTTGGTTGGATAACTGCGGAAAACACATGCATGAAAAACAACTAGACTCTTAAAAATATTTAAACAAGTTTAAAGAAACTTAAAGTTTATCAATTCATGCTGGTCTTATTTTCAGCTTGTTAGTATAAATCATTTTTCATATAATGAAATTTAAATATTTTCAAGTTTAAATAGAACAATTATTCCCTTCTTTACCTATTTTCAAAAAGTGTTTTTTTGGGGGAGGAAAAAAGATCTTTAGGGACACTCATAAGAAAGAATAATTTTTGCCTAGTATACCAATTCTTCATTTATAAATCACTTTAAAAAATAAACAGGCAGCCACGATTACACAACATAACCCGAACATCTTGATATAGAATGTAGGAAGAACAGGTACTGGATCCCAGCCTAGTCCATGTACAGCCACAGCGGTGGTCAAGACCAAAGTTCTGTCCATCAAAGATGATAGCAGTCAACTGAGTCTGGAAAATGCTTTCTCCAAGGAGTTTGAATGTGAAACATGTTGGAATTTAAAATGCTAGTGATAAAAGTAGAGGCTGAAAAGAGATGCAAGATTTTTATTAAACTTGTTCTTCCTAGATCTTCAAAGGCATGGATGAGTAACATGTCAAATACTTGAATGATGAAATTCTGCTCCAAATTCATTCCATTAAATGAGCTGTAGAACTATAGATTTTATGTATATGTTTCTTTCTTATTCAAGTTCAAAAGTAGGCACGAGATCATATGACTCCACATTAATGCTTAGTATTGTTTTCTCTACAAATTTATGTTATTTCTCCTCAAAGGCTAAAGGATCTCACATTCTAAGGAAAATTTGAACATTTCTATTCAGGCCTGTATAGGACTTTACAAGCTCTACCTTCTCAAACCAAAAGTGAACCCTCTCAAGTCTGCTGTAATGATATTTCCCCAGGTACCACATGTATGGCAAGCTCTAGTCATGCACTGCCTGCTGCCCTTCCTGATCTTTTCCTTGCACTTCCTTCTGTCCTGCTGACCTTGACTTTTATCCTTCAATTTTTGTGCTTTCCTGGCCCTTGAAATTTTGTCGGCATTTCCTTGGCAATGTTCCTAGATCTCCAGAACATGTTTGACTAATTTGCTTTAGGTTTCTTGGTTGAAACAGTCCCCTACTAGGTTACCTAGGCCTGTGATTGCCCACATGAGTGCTAGCACTTCCATCAGACTTACTTAGGCTATAATACAGAAAAGTTCCCTGGAAGAGCTGAGTTATAAAAATGAATATTTGAATGATGAGATGAATAGAGACATTATTTATTTATTTAAATCTAGTCTTCTACTTACTATGGGCCTTAGGGGAAATTTTACACTTAAACTAGGGTCATTTCTGAACATTTATGAGCCACATTTTTAAATTTGTAGCTGAGAGATATGAATGATTTTCTTATATTATTGTGATTAGGATTATCTACAGACAAAATAATTTATGTACTTAGCATGATGTATATTAGGTAGAGAATATGTTTTAAACCTTTTAACTATGGGTTATGACTATGAGAAACAAAGAATTCGAGAAGGGGACACACTCATTTCTTAGGAAAATTCAGAGAAACAAGATTAAAATAAATGACAAGGGACTCAAACTTGACTCCTGTGTGTGTGTAGTTCTTTGCATGAAAGGACAAACAGTAGAGAACAGAGAGGCTGGGGATGGAAAATGTGATCTGTTCTTGTCAGAACAGGTGGGAAGTGTGGAGAACCTAGTGAGCATCTGTAATAAGTCTTTTTAAAAATGATTTTTCTGAGCTAAATGTCAGTAAGAAGTGTGAACTTCTATATGGACAAAATTTAGCTGTAAGGAGGAATTTTAAGAAAGAAAGCTGCCAGTATGCTTGTCTGAGAAAGAGACAGAGAAAAAGCAGTAGAATCAGAGCATGGATCAGATTTAAGAAATGGAAAACCAGGTTTCAATGTATAACTCTGAGAGGACCAGCTTGACGGTCATCTCTTAGAGAAGTAATATGAGGGAGATAAATGAGGTAATACACACCACTTTGGTAATTCAATATGTGTATAGTGTCTGTATTTAAGGCACTCTGCTCAATACTGTGGGACATGTGACTGCAACAGATGAGTGACTATTGCCTTTTGGAAGAATACAGTATACTGTGCAGACAAAACAGAAAGTTAATGTTATTAAACTGTGTAATCAGTGCCATAGAAAGATAAAAGGTGAGTTTAATGTTGGAAGAAGAAAAGATAATTTTGGCTGAGAAAGAGGTCAGTGGAGCAGGACTTTTAGACATTTTGACAATCATATACACTAGGATCAGCATTTCTCTCAACAAAAGGGCAGTGACAAATATATATTATTTATGGTAATACTAGTTGTAAATCAGATATCCTCTGAACTATTATTAGCTTAATAAAATATAAATTTATTTCTCGACAAAATTGTTTAGATAGGTTGTTTGATGGGTGAGAACGATAAGACTATGGAGGGTCCTATGGGAGACTTTGAAGTCAAATAGGAAGCAACAAGCAGCACTTCTACCCATATTTTATTGGCCAATACTCAGTTACATGGATCTTCTGGAAGCAAAGGAGGCTGGAAAGTATAGGCTAAGACAGAACCCAGAACTAGGGGAGAAGTTTTATATTAGGTCAGAGCCTGGGGTTTATTCACAGGACTGAACAAATGGTGTGATTATCAGATAGTTCTAGAATCTTCATTTCCTGAAAGTGATAAGAATTTTATTACTAAGAGACTGTAAAATGATGGCAGATGGCCCTATCTAAGAGTGGAAAATAAGTTTTCAACAGAATTGGTTTAACACAGAGGAATCTTCTTGGAGAAGTCTTGCTTTTTTTCCATAAATTGATTACTAAGTTGACAAGTCTGGGTAACAAGCTGAAAGAGCATTTGACAGGATTCTGAACTGAGTGGGATATTTGAGGCAGTCGAATGAGTGGGTTGGCAAAGAAGGTTTAGTTTTAATCATCTTGAGTGAGGTGTTAGTGGGACATGTATTTGGGCAGTCACTAGAAAGGTGGAAGAGGATCAAGGAGAGAGGTAGAGATTTGGGGAAAAATACCCAACAGCATATTTTTGCCTTCTTTTACAGCTCTTAGACTCCCAATCACAGAGAAATATCAAGCTGAATTAACCAGCTGCATTAATTAGTTCCTCTGATAAAGAAGGTAACTCTTTAATGATGTTTTGGCTCTTGTGCTTAATAACTAACCACATCTGCAGTAAAACAAACTGGATATTCTGAGTGAGGTTTCAACCTAACCCTTCCTCTGACCCAAATAGGTATGTCAGGTAAATATTTGCTTCAATGGCCAAATCCATAGCAAAGTTGTAATTTTAGTGACTTGAAACTGACTAAAGTTCTTAGATTTAACTGATACAGATCAAGTTTCACTCAAAATTAGAAGTTACAAAACATTGATTGGCTTGTTAAAGAAAGGAAATGTATGTAAAGAAACTCCCCAGTTTTGCATAGTAAGTCTATCATCAGCTATTCTGTATAAAACATTCAGAATAAGCATCATTTTGGGGGAAGTTTAGGTCATAAAAACAAAATTAGTGTTAGCAACTTAGGCAGCTTCCTTCCTTCCTTCCTTCCTTCCTTCCTTCCTTCCTGCTTTCCTTCCTCTCCTCCCTTTCTTCCTCCTTCCCTTCCTCCCTCTTTTCTTTTGTAGTACTGCGAATGAAACTCAGGGTCTTTGCACTGAGCTACATACTAACCCTTTTACAATTTTAAATTTTGAGACAAGTAAGTTGCTAAGTTGCCCCTGTTGGGTTTTCTTGAACTTGCAATCCTCCTTCCTCAGCCTCCCAGAGTGGGGATTACAGGAGTGTGCCACCATACTCAGCCCTAGATGTAATCTTATGTGATGGTACAATGTGTATGAAAAGGGGCCTATCCAACTGTGTAATGGTCTTAGGTAGAACAAGTGGAGAAGATAAAGCAAGATGTGTGATTCTGGGGTCAGTTATGGACTTTTAAACCTTACCTGCAACTTTGCCTGTTGGAAAGGTAACCCTATCTTTTAAGACAACTGAATATAACTGTAATTGAATAAGAAAAATGAAAATGTATAATAAAATAAAAAAGACACAATCATATTTAAATCTATGATATGTGATTTTCTAATATGTTTCTAATATTGTAAAAATGCCTATAATGTGTTTATATTCTTCTTAAGGTGTTTAAAGTATTTTTAATATCTGGTATATATTTGTTAGGAGTACAATCAATTTTATAATCAATGCCTAAATGGGGAAATCTGATTAATAAATTAATGTTTTCTTACTTGTTAGTTACATAATATGCATCTAAATATTTAGAAAAAGTTAATTGTTTAAAAATTAGTACAGATAATACTAGAGTCTAAATTATTCTAATTATTCTAACATCTATTAGTGATTAAACATAATTGAGGTTAACCAAATGCTATATTGCTTGATGGTACAATGATTCTTTTCCAAGATTAGATGTCAGCCCTGGCTTTCTCATCCTTTCCTGGGATGGGGCCTTTCCTCCTTCCCAGATAGGAACTTTCTTGATTTGAAGTATATAGTTCCACCCATCTTTTCCTCTTTTTATCTTAGAATATGTTCCTTTTCTGCTATAAAAAAAGAGGCATTTTCAACCTTTTTGGATTTTCTTGAATTATTCGAAAGGGAGCTTGTTGAAATTAAGAGATTATCACACAGTAGTACAGTTGTTAATGTAGTTTGTCTATATGTGTTTTGCATCTCTGAAAACTCTGTAATGTTCTCTGGAATTTTCTAGGAGAGGCTAAGGAAAGGGAAAAGCTACAGTGGGGAAAAAAACTCCTGAGGTGCCTGCTGGGCTTCCACCATAGTGACCTCTAACTTGAGCAGTTCTCCAGCCTGGCAGAGCTGGATGGCCAGGAGGGAGACAATGATGGAAGTTCTTCCATGGTGCTTGAAAGTCAGTAGTGCTGCAAGCAGCTTGGAGAGGAATCAACCAGCAAGGCATTTGCTCAAGCATCAGCACAAACAATAGAAAAGAGCATGTTAAAATAAGAAAGAATCAATTTGAGACCATTTTATTACTTATGGAAAGAATAAATACACAGATGAGAATGAAGGATCTGTGGTTTTCCAACTAATGGCAAAGCCAGGGATAGGATTGGGACAGGGTTCTTGCCTCTCAAGTTAATTTCTCTCCTCCTGAAGAGTTGGGGAGAGGGAGTAGAATGACTTCTGTCTATTGATTTTTAGTGAATCTCCTTGTTTTTAGTTTCTTATCTTTTTCTTTCTGCTTTGTGCTTGGATTTTGATCTAGAACTTTCTTCACCATTTCTCACATCGACAAGTTCTAGGACAGGGATTGGCAGATTATGGCTCATGGCCCAGATCTTTTCAACCACCTGTGTTTGTATAGAATGGTTTTTACATTTTATAATTGAAAATAACACTATTTTCAATATTAAAATAGTAATATTTTTTGTAACATTAAAATTATATGAAATTAAAAGTTCAATGCCCTAAGCAAAATTTTGTTGGGATGTCATTTTCATTCATGTATGTCTTGTCCATGGCTGCTTTCATGTCACAATGACAGAATTGAGGAGTTGTAAAGAAGACTTACATAATATCCTGTATTTTGCCAATTTGACCCACAAAACCTAAAAAATTTACTATCTGGATTTACAGAAAAAGTTTGCCAACTGTGACGGGAAGTTATGGGTTCTTCTGGTCTGCTCTATCAGTAGTGTGCTTTGTGTCCTTTATGAATTTATCAAAATCACTTTATGATAACTCATTTTATTGTCATTGTGAGTGTATTCTCCATTTATATACCTTTGCTGATATTTTGGCAAGCCAATACCATAACAAAAATGTACCTAGTATGCAATATGTCCTAACTCTCAATCTCTCACTTAATGTTTTCCAGCAGAGAACAATTGTACTCAGTATAACAGGTTAAGTACTGGGGACATAAAGACAGTAAGGCTAGGGGAGTTAAGTGTTTCCCAAGATAAGGATCACACAGACAGAAAGTGGTGAGACAAGATTCAAACTCAGGCAGTCTGTGTTACTATGCCTTTGAGTCCTGTGAGAAAGAGGAGGCCAACTTGTGTAATTGGTCCCGGGTCAGGGATCCACAAATAGCCAATGTAGTTTAGAACAGGTGAAATAGAAGAGAGGGAGAAAAAATGTGCCCAAAGTGAAGAAAGTTTGTATTATCATTTTATATGATTTTATTTGATAGTCTCATTACTATTTTACATTAATTTATTTTATATTTATTTTCTAAATATCATTTTACAAGTGTAACAGGGTTGCAAATTATGCCTGACACTCTAATGTGAAGAAAAAATTGCTTTACAACAAATCTCTTTTATCTGTGGAGTAGCTGCAAAACAAATTGACTTGATGTGTTATTGGGGTTATAAAAGACTGATATGATATGAAGAGTTTTTTTGGTTTCTTTTTTGGACAAATTTTTCTCAGTCTCAGATGGCCTTCTTTAGATCCTCCTTCTTTCCTTGTGTTAATATGTGCTGGGGAAGGGATTACTGGGCTTGCACAGTCCTGGGATGTATGCTTACTGTGACATTGTAGACTCAGCAGCAGTGTTCCTTGGCTGACAGGGTGCTGCTGGCTCTGTTATAGTCTGTGGTGATATCACTCTATTTGCTCTCTCTCAGTAGTGCTCTTGTCTGACCTGGCCTCAGCTGGTTCCTGAGTAACTGCCTACTTTGGCTTTGTCCAGCCTCCTGCCCCAGGGTCTACCAAGGTTCCACTGTGAGGTCACCCTGTGTGCCCAGAAGGCTCCTTGGCAAGCCCCATGCCTTTCAGCTGCACACATGCAGGAACTGTAGAGGTCTAGCACTTAACCTTGGAGCCTTTTTTGCACACACTGCACTCCCAAGAAGCTGTGGTTGTATCCTAGATTCTATTTGAGGGCAAGGGGAAAGTTTGAAAGATACTCTTTTTCAAGTCTTCTATAAAGAGTAAGTAGGACACTTGCTTTTTGATTTTGATTTTGATTTTTAATTATATGACACACATCCCCCTAAGTCCTAGGAAGGAAAAGGGGGAGATACAAGTTTTACAGTTTTCAATCTCTCTCTCTCTCTCTCTCTCTCTCTCTCTTTTTCCAGTACTAGGGATCAAACTCAGGACTTTGCACTTTTGAGGCAGGCACGGTGCCACTGAGCTAAATCCCCAGTCCTTCAATCTCTTTTATTCCCATTTTTTCCCAGGCTAGAAATAATAGTTGGATGTCTTTTCGGCTTTTTCATTTTAAAATTTCTTGATCATTGTCTCTTTTTGTGTATGGAGGTATCCTGACTGTTATTATGGTATGAGACACTTGTCACATTAGTAAACATTGTATTCTAAGTCATTCAGCCTCAGTTGCTGATAAGCTAAAGAAAGGGGAAAAGACTGGTAAAACACTCCCAATCTAACGTCTTGGTCCACAAGGTTTCCTATCTTACTACATATCCAATTTATGTGTAAAGTATACAAACTTTTTCTTTTTTCTTTACATTTCTTAAAAACAAATTTAATTTTTTGCATAGGCAAATGGTTGCTAGTGTGAAATATAATGTACTGTACTCATGAAGGCAAAAGAGCAAAGAACATTTGTAAGATTTGAAATAATTACTTCTACTACTATATTTTACCACCTTTTACACAGATCATTTTCTGGGTGGTCAACCGTTGTTTATGTTTCTCTGAAACTGGTATTTCTTCTCTTGGCTCATGGGAACTCTTTGCCTAGGGATTTTAAAAGGATTTAGAAAGGAGCTTAAGCTGTTGTGTAAGCAAAATAATCTCTACCTTTTATAACACTACTTTTACAATACTTTTGGGGGGTCCAATCTATGTAGTGTTCATGCAAGGCCCATGTGCCCTTGAGCCAGTGGCCTGCCTCATGCTCTAGGGAGGTCCCACAGTCAAAGAACACCTGGCAGATGTTTTTGTGAGATCTCTGCAGAGTTGTGACTCAACAGACCCCATTTCAGGTTTCCTGACTCCATTTTGGGGCTTCTATCTGTGATAGTTAGCTGATTCTGTCAACTTGAGTAAGAAATGCCCAACTAAATTGGATTAGCATAGTTCTAGGTGTGGCTGAGGGGATTTATGGAAGATTTGCTGGTATTTAGTCTTCACCTTTACTTTGAATGTCATCTCCTGGCTTCCAGCACAAGCTCTTCAGCCTCCAGCATAGACCCTTCAGCCTTCTGTTGAACACCTTTCAGCCTTCCATCCCAGACCCTTTAGCTGCCTGATATGGACTTGTACAGGACACTAAAGTAAGCTCCAGGCCTTCAACTGGGTCCTTCAGATCTCCAGACCACAGACCTTTTGCACTCTTCCATGTCTGACTCTGTAGGCAGCCTTCTAAGCCAATCTTGTAAATTCTTATATGTTTGTATATTTTGCATTATGTCTGTTTCTCTAGTAAGCATTGACTGATTTTCCTTACTGTCTAATAGAATCCTAACTCCTATCTGACTAATCCTGTTACATTCTTTCCTTTGAAGAGGTGACCCTAACTGCCATTAGAGAAAAGGGACGAAAAACTTCTCTGGTTGCTTTCAGCTGTACAATGGTAGTGAGAAGCAGTCAGCAATCAGGGGAATCCTCCAGAGGCTTGTTTATGGCTCATGATAGAAGTCAGGTGAGATCTTAGTGCTGGGTTCCATCTGCATGACCCCCTGAAGTTTAATGGGCTCTAGGTGGGAGGAAACAAAGTGAACAAGGAGATTGAATAAACAGGGTCCAAACATGCAGAAGAATATCAAGAGTATCAATACTTGTTGAAGAGTCCTATAAGAGTTCAGGGCTAACCCTATAGTGTTTTAAAGAGGGACACTAGCCAAGTCTCTTGGTTAAGGTTATCGAAATTTTCACATACCTGGATGAGATGTTTAAGTTTGGCGAGGCTAATCACCACCTTGTTAGAGTCCTTTATCCAGAAGCAGCAGGCTTCATAGAGCATATAACAAGTGCCACATACCTCTGCAGCAAGAAGATCTAGTGCTCTCCTATTGTGTAGGGCAACCCCAGCCAATGAATTGAGGCTTTTTTTCAGTTGAGACTCAATGGCTTTGACAGTACCTCCCAGGATTGTTGAGGTGTCACTGATATGTTTCAGATAGAGGCATGAGCATCAGCTATGCCTATTGGCCAAAATAATCCATGAAGAATCTCCCATCCCAGTCCCAGCTGCTCAAAGACAGGGCTGTCCTAGGGAGATTCAACTGGGACTCTTTAAGAGACCTCTTACACATAGACTGGGTGAAAGTGTCGTAGGAAGGAGCCTAGATTAGAGATAGATCTAGAAATTGGAAAGATAGAATGGTTAAAGAATCAGACATCTGGGAGGGCACTGGCAAGAATACATTTTTCCCTCCTTGAGAAAGGCAGAGTATGATATGAGAGTTTCCCAGAGAGAAAATAGAGGCCAGTTCCTGTGATTGAGACAAAAGTCATTTTGCCCTGTAGCCAGGCAAACTTAAAGGTAGATTGTAAGCCTATGTCAGTGGGAAGGTGCTGGGGTCCCAGGGTAACCATGGGCCTGTGGAGGAAGGTCTGGTTCCAGAAAACCAGTTGTTTATGCACAGAAAGGAGTCTTTAATAGTGTGATTGTAGGGGACTTGAGATGAAATATTTTGGGTAATGAAAGTGAAAGGAGAAAACCTAGAGACAAGGTACTATCCTGCCTCATTAAGTACAAGGCTCAAATGTTAGAAGAGGGAGAGAAAACCTGGGAATAATTTCTGACATTAAAGTCTTTATACATCTATAGCCTTCTCTGTCTTACATGAGAAGATCCCCATGGTGTCTTCCACCCAATTGGTGAAAGTGTCTACCTATACTAAGAGATACCTACTCTTGGGCATATCAGTGAAATTTACCTGCCAATCTTCCACAGGATATCTCCCATTTTGTTGGTTGCCAGAGTGTAAAATCATTTTGTTTGGAGAGTTATTCTGTTGGCAATATTGCAACTCTCTTATCTGAGAGCAGTCTAGCAGCTCCTCACTCAGGATCCATTGCTTCCTTTCCCATAATTACTGACCTCCCCTTGGTACTGATAAGGTAGACAGTCATATTTGTGTAAATGAAGTTTTATAACCCCCGAGGAACTATATGCTCTGTAAACAACTATATTCTCCAAACAATGTTTATGAAATTCTGTTCCCATATGATTCATAAGACATTGTCTTCTTACAAGGCTAAATTACTAAATTGTCTGCCCTTGCCCTGTTCCAATAAACTCACTTACTGCATCACTACAAAGACCACCTCTCTTCTACTAAATGTATAAAAACATTCCTTTGTTGAACTTTCCTTTGTTCAATTGCTCAGTCTTTTGGACAGGAGTCCAACTGAGTCAAGGTGCACCAATAAATTCTCCTGATTTTCATTTGGTGTCTCTTGTCCTTTTGGAATTCTGCAACATACAAGCTGGTGTACTGCTTGATGATGACCCTTTCATTTAAACAGCCTCTGGATAATTTGGTACATTTTTTTCTTTTCCTAAGAGGAATACTTGGTGGAAAGTTTTAAGAATTTCTATGGATTGACTGCAGGTATGATCAGTTTTCCCTCCTCCATCTGGAACCTTCCAGAGGTGAAGAGCTGATATCCTTCTGGCTGGATCCACTTTGTCTCTGCTTTGTTATAAGCAGGCTTGCAATTTCCCAGAGGATTTTCCTAGAATAGAGGTGACTTTGCACACTCTGGATGGAAGGGTTCTTGAGCTAAAGATGTGGCTATTTGATCAGTTAAATGGTTCCCTTGAGTGGTCTCACTTGTTCCCTTCTAGAAGCCTTGGGAATGTATGACTGTCACCTCAGATGGGTGGTAGACTGAAGACAGGATGTTATTAATCTTTCTATTGTAGGAGACCTGTTGGCAGACAGAAACTGCCTTTCTTTCCATGTAGCTGTATGGCCATGCAGCACAGGAAAGCATATTTTGAGTCTGTATAGATGTTAACTCTCTGTTTTTCCCTTAGTAAGAACTACAAGTTCTACAAGCTAGGCACTGGTTCAGGGAGCAAGGGGGGAGTTTTCACTGATGGCCTGTAAAATAGCCACTGCATATCTCACTCTTTGTGAATCATTGTCAACAAGGGACTTCCTATCACAGAGGAGAACCATGTCAGGGTTCTCTAAAGGGATATATTTAAGTTCCTCTCTAGCAGCATATGTTTGGAGGATCAATTGTTTATCATCATGGTCTAATGAGCCTCTTTTCTCTGGAAGGAAGGTGACAGGATTTAGGGAAGAGAGGTTCTTAATTTGGAGGTCTGGTCCTTCCAAGAGGAGGGCTTAATATTGAGGAGGTGGCTATCTGAGAGCCATAGGCTTCCTTTTATGGTGGGGATTTCAGCTACTTTATAGGAAGTAAAGACCATTAGATCCTTCCTCAGTGTTAGTTAGGAGGCCTCTGATACCATGATAGTCACAGCAGAAATTGCCCATAGGAAAGCTGGCCATCCCTACCTGCTGAGATATCCCATAGGTTGTTGTCCCCAACCTCAATCTTGGGTCAAAACTCCCAGAGCCACTCCATTTCTTTCAGACACATGTAAATTAAAATGTCCTACTGGGAAATTCAATGTTGGTGACTAGAAAAGGGCTTGTTTGAGTTTCTTAAAGGCCAGTTGGGTCTCAGGTTCCCATATTAGGGTGTGAATATTTATTGCATGAGACTCTTTAATTAGCTGGCATAGGGGATATACTATTTCCCCATATCCAGGCATCCATAGCCAATAGAAACCAGTAATTCCTAAATGCTCCTTTAATTGTCTTAAAGTTTTAGGGAGTGGAAAGGGATAGGCTTATGCATTCTTGCCTCAATCTTCAGGTACTTTTGGATAGGACCAGGCCCAAGAATCTTACAGAAGGGCAGCAAAGTTTTAGATAGAGTCATCTTATATCCTTTTTCTGCCAGAAAATTTGATAGGGCCTATGTGCCTTGTCTGGAAATTTCCTCTGAGAGAGAGCAGAGAAGGACATGATCTACATATTGGATGAACCTAGCTTATGGATACTCAAAGGAAGACAGGTCTCTAATCTGGGCCTGTGCAAGCACATGGGGGCTATTTCTGAAGCCCTGGGATAAAATTGTTATGGCAGCAGAATAGACTAATCAGAAAGGTCTTCAAAGGCAAAGAGGAATTTTGAGTACACATGGAGGGGAATGCAAAAGAAAACATCTTTTAAGTCTGGGACTGTGAACAATTCAGCATCCCCAGGAATCTGAGACAATAAAATATAAGAATTGTGCACCACTGGATGTAGTGTTACCACTGCCACTTTTATCAATTGGAGATCTTGAACAAACTTCCTTTCCCCATCAGGCTTTTGAAGGTGTTGTAGGGTCTATTGCAATGTGTGAGAAGAGCTTGTTACTTGAAGCTTTTAACTATTGCCCATAGTCCCTTTTTTGCCTCAGGCTTTAGAGGTATTGTCTTTGGTAGGAATAGGAGGTAGGATACTTGAGATGGATTTGTACTGCAGTGGCATTAACTGGCTGTCTTATTTTTTCCTGGGTTGTCTATAATTCTGGGTTAACTTCTGTTTCTACCAGTGGCAAGCAGAGTGGCTGTCCTGGAGACATAACTATGGTGGTATTTACTTGGGCTAGTATATCCCTCTGCAATAAAGAGGTAGGGGAGATTTGGGAAGTGTGAGGTGAAGTAGGTCCTCAGAATAGGCCTTGGATTATTGAGCCTCTACCAATATTTTAAGAGGGGTGGGTTTGTAAAACCTCCCATAGTTGAGCCAAATAAAGGATTTCTCTGACATTGTCCTCTTTATGACCCCAAAAGGCTTTAATGTCTTTATACAAAATATCTGGGATTGCTATTGTATGGCAAAATAGGTGACAAATCAAATAAAAGGGAGTACATTATCTTGTTCAGACTAAGTGGGTGTGAAAAACCTGAACAACCATATCATATTTACAACCAAAATTGCCTACTGGTAGCTTGACAGAAGGACCAACTAGCCATGGGAAACTTTGCCCTAAGAATAATTTGTCCTGTGTGTGAGGGGAGAAAGAAACAATCTGAAAGAAATGTTGCCCTAAAGTTCTTGTTCCCACTATGCTTGCAGAAGTGACATTTCAGCCTAATTTAGAAATTATCTGGTTTCTCATTTGTAAGATATGGAGTAACAGTTGCTAGAAGGAAGTTAAAGACCTAGATTTCTAGACAGAGAGCATGCTTGGAGATGTGCTAGCACTCCTGATTCCCTGTCCTCATATCCATTGACCTAAAGGTTGGTGTTATCCACCTTTAGATCAATACCTCTGGGCAATAGTTGTCTCAGCACTTAAGTGAGCATGCCACCGATTAGCACAATGAAGTCAAAGTCCATAATGCTTCCATTATGGTCAGCACTGGCCCTCATTACCTGGATCCTGAGGGTCTACTATCATTTGATGCAAGGGGCCCACCAGAAGAATTCCATCTTGATGTCTGCCATGTCAGGCATGATGTCAGCCACTTTATGCCCTACGTCCCCATCTATCTCCCCTTCTTTACTGCCCCTAAAATGGGTGTTGAACTTTGTCAAGTGCTTTTTTTCTGCATCGATTGTGATGATTACATGATTTTTGTGCTTGGTTCTGTTAATGTGGTATATTTCAATTATTGATTTGTGTATGTTGAACCATTCCTACATCCCTGGAATGAATCCTGCTTGGTCATGATGTATAATCTTCTGGATGATTTGCTGCATTCTGTTTGCCAGTATCTTATTGAGGATATTTGCATCTATGTTCATTAAGAAGATTGGCCTGTAGGTATCTTCATTGGTTGGCTCCATCTCTGGTTTTGGTATCATGGTAATGCTTACTTCCAGGTATGAGTTTGGGAATATTGCTTCCCTTTCAATTTTCTTAAAGACTTTGAGGAGGAGTTACATGAGATCTTCTCTAAATTTCTTGTAGAATTCAACAGTGATCCCATCAGTACCTGGGCTTTTTTTTGTTGATAGTTTTTAATTACTTCATCAATTTTGTTGACTGATATCAGGTTATTTAGAATTTTTATATCTTCTCAATTCAGCTTTGGTAATTCATATATATCTAGGAATCTGTCTATTTCTGTGTTTTTCATCTTATTGGAGTACAGGCTCTCAAAGTAGGTATTGATGATCCTCAGAATTTCTGCTGGATCTGTTGTAAGACAGGGAAGACTGGGCTGACATTTTCCCTACTCATGTTACACAGGGATCAGCTCAGTCTACTACAGTGAAGCCTGTTCCCCAAACCTTCAAGATCAATGACTGTAATAATCACCTTTAATTGCTTGATGGGATCCCACTATTGTTTTCAGCAGAAAGGCACAAAGTGAAAAGCAAAGAGGGACAGAAGTCATGGACCTTACTTACCTCCTCTTGGAATCTCAAATAGGCCCCCAAATATATTATTGGAACTCTGGGGTCATGTCCCATGATGATGAAGAATGAAACTGCAGGAAGGAGGAGGTAGACTACAAGAAAATTTATTTAAATTACATAAAGGCAAGAAAGTAAAAGATATAAAGACAAGAAAGTAAAGCTCCCACTAGCTGGGAAAGAGTTTTGAGTAGCATATCCATGAAGGCTTTTTGCCTAGGCATTTGCAAGGGATTTAGAAGGGAACTTGTGCTGTTATGTAAGCAATACAATCTCTACCCTATAGGAGACTACATTTTTTTTGTCCAACCTATGTATGTTCATGCAGTATCCATGCAGGGCTCATGTGCCCTTGAACCAGTAGCCTAGCTGATCATGAACTGGAGAAGACCTAGAGAGCCAAAGAACACCTGGCAGTCATGATACCTGGAATGTCATGACTCAGCAGACTCCATTTTGGGCTTCCTGACTCCATTTTAGGGCTGCTCTTCTTACTACCTAATAGAATCCTAACTCCTGTCTCACTAAACCTGCTACACGAATTCTTCTCTATATTCTTCTTTATCCCCACTGTAAATGCCTTAGTTTAGGTTAAAATTATTTCTCACATGGACTATACCAATAATTTACTACATTTCTTTCTGCTCTCATATCAGAGTAATCCATTTCCATGTTGCTGTCAGGACACTCCATTAAAATATTTTGAGTTGATAATTTGTCTTGCTGGTCACTAATTTGTCCTGCTTCACTCTTACTTCTCTCTGTATTCATTTCGCTCCAGTGATCTGGCAGTCCAGAAATAATTCCTGCTTTCTCATGCTTTGCTGCTTTACATATGATTTCTTTATCTGGGGCATCCAATGAGCCATTTCCTAATTACCTTTGTGAATGATTTTTTCTTCCACAAAGCCATCCCTTTAAATCTCAGCCTTAATAAGGATACCTTTCTCTGCGCTCCTTCAAATTACCTTTTCACAGTGTATTTTAATAATTACCTATTTCTCTCTTTTTCCAATTCCATTTTGGAGTAGAAATTGTGCCTTGTTAATTTCTTTGTCAATATTGACCAGATAGGACCAGATACCCAGTAAACCTCAGTAAATGTTTTTTGAATGAACAGAAGCAGTCCAATAGAATAACAGATAAAAGGTAATTGGTTTGGTTTGCTAGAGGTCTCTGATGACCTCGGAGAGAGGAAGTTCAGTAAATATTTAGCTTTCAAAGTCTGGGCACTGAGATCTCACAGAGAAGGCTGGATGCTTGAACACCAGTCTTAACTATCCACAATATTTCAAATTAGAAAGGAAAGCTATAAAGAGCTCCTAAAAGTGAATTGTGGAGCAATTAGAGTGACAGAAAGATAGACATGATTTGGATGAGCATGGCTTTTAGCCACCAAAAAAAGCACAGCTGAATGCATCTACTCAATAAAATCCAGAGGAAAACCTTTGTAATCAGTCTGAAAACACCCAAGGCTTGTTTTCTTTACTAGGGGATAGTAAAATACAATTTAACAGCTGAGTATGTTATCATGTGAACAGACAGTACTTAATCTTTCACTTTTTGAGTTACATTAAAATATACCTATAAAACCATGGATCCTTCATGACAGGTTTATCCCTAGAGCCTTGAAGGCACACAGTGGGGTTACAGGAGAAGCTCCTGCCAATGAACTTCATTCTGCCTGGTTTCAGTGTAATACTGAAGTACCCTCCTTTCAACATGCACTACTTTTCTAGCAGATCTCCTGTGCCCCAGATGTAAAGTGTAGACAAGAGAAGAGACTATTAGCAATCCAATAAATTATTTCAGCCAGAATCTAAAAGTCCTATGCAGAATACACCATTGTGTTAAATAACTAGGATATTGTAACAAGTGACTTTCCATTTCCAGTCACTAAACAGGAGAGCAGGTTGGGTCAGGGATACTGGAGGTCTTGAAAGTATTTGGGAATATGTAGACCAAGTTGAGGATATACTTTTTTCACATTTTTATTTTTATTTGTACATGCTTGAAGTATGTAATGGTTTCATTCATTTTGGGAGTTAGTACATGTACATGACACAACTTAATTAATTTTACACTCCCTTTCTTTAACTTCCATCTCTTGGTCCTCTTCCTATTCACAAAAGATTCATCTCCTCATTACTATTACCTATCTTTTTTTTAAACTTTATTAAATTCTTTCATTGGTACATTGTAGGTATACAACACAATTACATTTCTCATTGGGAATTGTACCTTTACATAATGCATCTTGGTTCT